>CATIWR010558884.1:0-32327 GCA_949677035.1 Omphalea diandra | reverse complement strand
AAGCTGATTTACAAATGAGAACAATGGATGTCACAGTTGTTGGTTTGACAAATGAATTTAGATGTTACAGTTTTTGTATCAAAGAGGGCTCAAGCATACGTGAGGCAGACGTGCAAATCCCGATGTGTATGACATCGCGGGGCTAATGAGCAAATCCCAGATGTTGAGTGCTCTGATAGGTACTGATTGTAGCATTACAGATTATGGTAGCAAAAAAAAAAAAAAAGCTAACATTCAATGGTATAAATGGTTGTTACATTTATTAGTATCAGAGCAAATATGAATACGGTCATTACAAAAGAGGTTTTTGGATCATGTTTGGTTTCTATAGATATCTCAGACCAAAACTTGGAGTATATGATATCAAGTGCAGAGATGATGAAAGGAATATCATCCAACACTTGAAGATTGAAGAGGTTGAAAAGTTACACAAATGTAATAAAGAAAGGATCTTCAAAAGCCCTGAAAATCAACCTATACTGACCTGCTCAAGATTCTGCTCTTCGACTTAAAGTGACCATGCACATGAATTCCCAAATAATTTCTTCGTAGTCAGGTTCATCTCTGAAGATAAATTCATTCTAACCCAGATTAGAAAGGTAGGAATGGATTTCATCCTTAATTCTAAAGGATTCAAGGAGAAAGCTACAAGGAATCTTATTAGGTTAGATGATTTCGAAAGAGTTGGCTCTGTATCGATCCTTTTCTTCTTTGATGATCCCTTTCATCAAATGAAGGGCAGGAGAACCAAGGGGTTGGGCTATGCCCTTCCCTTTTTCTGCTTTGGAAGCATTCTTGGGAGCCATTTGAGATGAGAGAGGATTTGAAGAAGGTTTGAGGTAGAAGAATGAGGAGAGATTAAGAGATGGTGTAAATGTGAGTTAGAACACTGCTACAAGGTTTAAATAGCAAAGAATAGGTGTAAAAATGGTAACAAACAATCAGATTTGCATTTAATGACAGGGTGCCATCAATTGGCAGTCAAATTAGTTAATGTTTGGTTATTACTCTAATTCGCAATCGTGAACTGAAAGTCGACTATTTACAAAAAATTTGAGTAATAGATAAAAATTCCTCAAAAATCGAAGGAGTCAACAGTCAAAACTTTTGAATTTTGAAAAATTTGTAGTGAAGAATGGAAACTGCGACTACAAAATGATGGGAGACAAAAGGATTGACAAGTGCTTGTAAATCATGACCATAAAAAAACGTAGTGATCGCAAATTATAAGGCAAGAAAAGAAAACATGAAAAAGATATGATTTGACCTTCTAAGTTGTGACCCACTTAATATATTGATACTTAATTCATGCAAATTAGCATATAGAGACACATTTGCAAAAAGAATTAAGACATTCAAAGAAGTAGACTAAACATTCATTAAATATAACAATCAATCATTCAAAACAATTAACCAAATAAAGAATATTCTAAAAGATATAATTTTCACTCTACGGAGGTTCCATCAAGTATTCCCAACTCTCTCTTAGTGAAGTTCATCCTTTCTTCATTGAGAGGTTAGTGAAAATATCCGCAAGTTGATGATTAGTGTCTATAAATTCCAACACTACATCACCATTTTAGACATGATCTCTAAGAAAATGATGCCTAATGTCAATGTGCTTACTTAAATAGTGTTGGATCATATTCTTTAAAATATTTATTACACTAGTATTATCACATTTAATAGGAATGTGATTAACAACTTTGCCATAATCCTTTAATTTTTGTTCCATCCAAAGAATTTGGGTGAAACAATAACCTGCAACCATATATTCTGCTTTGACAATGGATAAGGCAAGTAGATAAGGCAACTGAAACTTGTTTCTTACTAAACCAATACACTAAAATTCACCTATGAATTGGCAAGTTCCAAAAGTGCTCTTTCTATCTAGTAAGCTATCGGTATGATCCGCATATGAATATCTTATAAGGTAAAATATGAATTTCGAGGATACCATAAACCTAAATGTAATGTGCCATGTAAATATTTAAATCCTTTTAACAACATTAAAATGTGATTTTTTAGAGTAAGATTGAAATCTAGCACACATGCATACACTAAACATAATATCGAGTCTAGAGGCAATGAGATAGAGTAAAGAACCAATCATACCTCGATATCTCTTCTCATCAACAGACTTACCTGATTCATCCTTATCTAGTTTGATGGTAGCACTCATTAATGTCTTTACTACTTTGCATCCTTCAATGCCAAATTTCTTGAGTATATCCCCTATGTACTTGGCTTGGTTGATGAAAATCCCTTCTTTAATTTACTTTATTTGTAGGCCAAGAAAGAACTTGAGCTCTCCCATCATGCTCATTTCAAATTCCTTAGTCATACACTTAGCAAATTTCTTACAAAGAGATTCGTTAGTAACACTAAATATAATATCTTCAACATAGATTTACACAATGAGTGTGTTATGATTATGCCTTTGAATAAATAAAGTTATATCAATCTTCCCTTTTTTAAAATCATTTTATAAAAGAAATGAACTAAGTCTTTCATACTAAGCTCTTGGAGCTTGTTTGAAGCCATAAAAGGCTCTATTTAACTTAAAAACATGATTTGGAAAGATACAAGATTCAAAACTAGGAGGTTGTTCAACATAAACTTCCTCCTTAATGAGACCATTTTAAAAAAAAAAAAGCACTTTTAACATCCATTTGGAAAAGTTTTAAATTCATGTGACATGCATATGCTAAAAGAATCCTAATGGCCTCTAATTTTGCTATGAGGACATAGGTTTCATCATAATCAATGTCTTCCTCTTGGTTGTACCCCTTAGTAACCAGCCTAGCCTTATTTCTAGTAATGAAACCTTGCTCATCTAACTTATTCCTAAACACCCACTTACATCCTACAATAAGGTGTTCCTTAGGCCTAGGAATAAGTTCCCATACATTATTTCTCTTAAATTGGTTTAGATCCTCTTGCATAGCAATTACCCAACTCTCATCATTAAAAGCCTTATTAATAGATTTTGGCTCAAATTGAGAAATAAATGCAAGATTCTTATCTAAAGAATTAAGTTGAGATCTAGTACTTGCACCCTTGGAGGTATCACCAATGATTAGATCTTTTTGGCAATGCTTGGAGAATCTCCAATCCCTAGGAAGATCTTGATTTGGGGTTTCCACTTGTTGATGGTGAGGTTCCTTTTCTTCTTTTAGTGACCTGTCTTCATCATGGTCTTTAGCCATCTCTCTTATGGTTAACTCCAACTCTAATTTTTCAAAGTTACCTATAAGATTATCAACAAGAAAACCTTTCCAATATCAAGTTTACTATATTCATCAAACACAATATTCATAGACTCTTCAACCACCATAGTACACTTCTTGAAAACTCTATAGGCTTTACTAGGTGTGGAATATCATGGAAAAATATTTTCATTTATTTTTTAATCAAGTTTTTCAAGATTATCCTTGGTATTTAAGATGTAACAATTGCATTCAAACACTCTTAGGTATGAAAACTTAGGCTTTCTACCATTCCAAATCTCATAAGAAGTTTTATTAAGAATGGGTCTTTTGAAAACACGATTTGCAATGTAACACGAAGTATTAATAGCTTTAGCCCAAAAGTAATTTGGCAATGAATACTCATTTAGCATAGTTTTAGCCATCTTTACTAGCTTATATTTTTCCTCTCTACGACACCATTTTATTATGGTGTTCTAAGAGTTGAAAAGTTATGAAAAATCTCATTCTCGAAGTAATAAGATTCAAAAGATTCATTTTAAAATTCTTTTCCATGGTCACTCCTTATAGAATAAATGAAGTAACCCTTTCATTTTGAACTCTTTTTGCAAAACTTTTAAAAGCATCAAAAGTGTAATGTTTATGAGCTAGAAAGGATACCCAAGTAAACCTAGAGTAATCATCAACTAGGATAAGTGCATAATATTTTCCACCTAAACTAGCACTCCTAGTAGATCCAATCAACTTTATATGGATAAGTTGAAGAGATCTAGATGTACTTACAACATTCTTTGTTTTGAAAGAGGATAGATGATGCTTTCCCATTTGACATGGTCCATATGTATTGTCTTTTGAGAACTTTAGCTTACGAAGGCCTTCCACTAGCTTTCCTTTTTATAGCCTTTGTAAGAGCTCCATGCTAGTATGTCTAGGTCTTCTATGCCAAAGCCAAGCCTCATTGGTAAGTGACACATGACACTTAAAAGATTGGTTAGCCAAGTTGTCTAAGTCAATGAGGTAGGTATTACACTTTCTTTCTACCTTGAAGACTACCTTTTTATCCACCAAAGTGGTAAGTCAGCATTCTCTAAGGTCAAAGGTGACTTTGTTACCCTGATCACATAATTAACTTACACTAAGAAAATTATGTTGTAAACCATTTACAAGTAAAACATCATTAATGAGAAAACAACAATTTTTACCAATAGTTCCAATGCCAATTACCTTACCCTTGGTATTATTTCCAAAAGTGACATTACCACCTTCCTTCTCTTTTATGGCTATGAATAACTTTTTAATTCTCATCATGTGCTTGGAGCATCCATTATCCACATTCCAATCATTCATTTTATTAGTGGCTCAAACAAACCTACACAACATAAATAAATCATTTTTTTTTTTAGATATCCAAGCATACTTGGGTCTTAGGGAGTTAAGCCTAGAAGGTTCCTCTAATTTGAGGTTAGCCTTTCTAATATAACAATGAATGTTAATATGACCAATTTCATGCAATAGTGACATTAGAGTTTAGACTTATGAGTCTTCCTCCTATACATGGCTTGGGTGTGAGTAGGGCTATTTCTCATACCATGATGAGGTGAATGCGAGCATGAGCATGAATAGTTAGGTGTAGAAAGGAATAGTTAGGTGTAGAAAAGAACTTTCTATGTATGTTGGGGTGAGCATGTTTCTTAGTGTAAATGTATGCATGATTAGCCTTTTTTGGCATAGGTTTTGAGCCTTGATGTGCCTCCCTTTATCCTTAAATGTTGGCTTAGTGCTTTGAGCACCTTTCCTTCCCGCTACCTCAATACTAGATGTTTAAGGTGTTGAAGCCCTAATGGAGGTTGTGAGAGGGGGATTGGATGATGAGGAGGCTTCATTAAATCCAAGATCATGTCTAACTAATAGGGGGTATTTGAGATACAATTAATGTATCTAAAGCTTCCTTCTCTTTATGAAACTTATAATTGAAATTTCTAAGCTCAATTACCTCTTCTTTCAAGGTATCATTTTCCTTTCTTAAGGAATTTAGAGAAGATGAAGACTTAGAGAGACTCTCAATAGATTTCTTGAGTTCTTCATTAGACGTCCTCCACTCACTTATAAGATCATTTAAGGATTTAAATTCATCCTCTAGTTTGGAGCATTTTTTTCTTGTAAGTTTTCATTTGTTACTTATATTTGTCACATCCCAAAGTAAGAGCTTTTAAGAGCTCATCATCTAATTCATCATAATTTTCATAAGAATGGGGTGAAAAGCTTACCTCATTTGAGTAGTCATCTTATGCCGTAAAGCATAAATTTGTAACTTCCTCATTTTCATCCTTTCACTTAAGTTGTCATCCCAAGTTGCTTTGAAGCTCTTCCTCTTCTTTTTGTCCCTTTTCTTCTTCTTCTTTAATTTGGGGCAGTCATACTTGATGTGGCCTTGTTTGCCACACTCATAGCATGTAACCTCACCCATTCTTTCTTTGCGGTTTGGAGTTGCTTTTTTGAAGTTTCTTTTATCTTTTCTTCTCCTTATCAACTCCTTTATTATTCTAGAAAGCATGGCCAACTCCTCCTCTTCTTTATCACTATCTTCCCCACTTAAAACAACATCTAGTTCTTTTTCTTTAGATGAATCTTTGAGAGCCAATGTCTTCTTTTATGCTTTGTTTGTTTTGTCTCATTGCCCTCTCATCTTCTTCATTTCCTCATCATTCTTTAAGGCTAGCTCATGAATTAAAAGCTTGCCTATGTGAACATCAGTTTGCATCTTCCTAATCTATGGATTTAACTCTTGGATGCTACAAACTCTAGCACCAAATTTTTTAAGAGGTAAAGATTTAAAAATTTATGAGTTTACCTTATGATTGGTGAGAATCCTTTCAAATTTCTTCATGTTTGTGACAATTGAAAGGAGTTTATTCATCGTGTTTATGATGCTTTCATTCTCTTTCATCATAAATAGCTCCCATTCAGTCACATATATCTCTAATATGTTGGAATTCACCAATGTAGTGCATTCATGGTAGTTTTCCAAGGCCTTCCATATCCCATAGGCTATGAGGCAATGTTGGACCCTTCCTATTTCTTCTCTTGATAGAGAACTAAGAAGCATTGTCATAGCCCTCTTGTTCCTTCTATTAGATCTCCTATGAGCTTTAACCCATTCTTCTCTTAAGATCAATTGTTCAGTTCCATCAACCACATTAGTAGGTGGCTTCCACTCTTTTACTGCGATGTCCCAAAGATCCACCAAATCACTATCCAAGTATATCTCCATCTTATACTTCCAATGAGTATAGTCTGATCCATCAAAATGTGGTTGGAGATGGGCGTGGATTCCTTCTTGTGCCATTGATCTTTTCTCATATAATTAAGGCTTGAAATGAGACTTGACTCTGGTACCACTTGTTGGCCCTTTGAGCACCAAGAAAAGGGTTTAATTTTTAGGAAACCAAAAAATTTGGATGAAATATGAGGTGTTTATAGATTAGAAGAAGAGTAGAAAAAAAAAACGCAATGTTTATAGTGGTTTGGGTGTTAACAAACCCTACGTCTACTCCCCAATTCTTTACAATTGGGCGTTTTACTCAACTCAAAGTGGTGTTTCCAAGCTAACATCAAACTTGTATAATGTTTTTTGATGGCTCACACAAAACCCTACAATTTATGTTTCAAGGCTCGCACAAAACCTCATTCAAGTGTTTTACAAAGGCTCACACTTTAACCTATTCCAAGCATTTTGATAGCTAGGCTAACTCTCAACCCAATTACAATGGTATTTAATGCTTACACCTAACAATAATAACTCACAATCAAAGAATAAGAAGTTGTGAAGTCAATGTGTAAGAGTTTTGGCCATAATTAATGAAATTCTCTTGCATTCATATCTGTTTGGCGGATATTTATAGGCAACAACCACTAAAGAGATGTTACTAACAAACTATGACAAATTCTCTAAGGTAAGCTAGGCAGATTTTACATTAAATACCTGTTAGACTAATTTCGTAACCGCGACTGGCATTTCACGATCATGAATTTTTCAATTTGCATTGGGAAGACCAAAATCATGACAAAAAACCTCATTTTGTGTCTAATGGCTAGTCCATGTGGTGTATTGTTGTTGGTGTTCCAAGAAATATAGTTGTTGTCTTTGACTGACCAACCAAAAATCGCGATCGCGATTCAGATTCTTCTTGGGCGTGATAGGGACCGCGAATCCTTCTGTTTGGTAAGGAGAAATCACTCTCATAAGTCCCGATTGCGACAGGTTATTTGTTGTCACGAATTTTGATATCCCAACAGTCATCTTGGACACTTGCCCATGTTATGGTTGTAGACTTGGTTCCTTCCATTCAATTATAAAATTAATGATCACAACTCAAGATGTGTACACCATCATGAATCTTTATATGTGCCATTTAAGTCTTCCTTAGTTGGATTGCTACTATGATTTCCTTCGTGAATTCATCTGGTCCAAGTTCATCAATCCTTATTGAAAAGTCGCGGTCACAATCTAGAGGATCTTAACCATGAATTTCGATGCCTTGCTCAATACTACAGATTTAGACTTCCATCTAACTTCTAATGTAAACCTAACTTAAAAAATGCAAAAACAACACTTAAACAAGACATTAGTACCTATCAATCTTCATTATCAAGATTAAAAGAGGTCTTTGACTTAGGTTAGACTAACCTAGTCCAACAAGCTCACAATTAAGATTAATTTATGTTAAATCTTGCACATTTTTCATTCAAATTAATTATCAAAGTAAAGAAATACTCATCTTAGGAAGGAAAAAAAAACTCATTTAAACATGCTTTCCACATCTTAAAATTTTTTCCAAGAAAAAAGTTAATGATGATACAAAATCATTTAAAAATAAACATCAAAAGAGTAGACATTCTAGAAGAAAAGGTTATCAAGCATGGATTCAAGTATGCCAAAGACAAAAGCATCATCAAAACATTTAATCCTCCCCCACACTTAAAATACACATTGTCCTCAATGTAGTAAAAAAATATCCAAAAAGAAATAAAAAATAAACATTAAAAGGTAAAGGAAACTTCCCTGAATGGTGAGCTTTGGTGGGAGTGGAGCTTAACTGCGAAAATGGGGTTGGCCAGTGGCTATGGTGTTTCAATAAGACTTATGTAAATAAGACGTGGGCATGACTTAAGCTAGCAAAGAAATGATCCTATCTATATAATAAGTCATTGGTAGACCTTATGTTAATAAAGAAGAAAAAGAAATAGAAGATTTAATGTGATAGGCCATGGGCATGCCTTATGCAGACTAACAAATAAGACATAAGAAAACCAAACAGAAGATTTAATACGATAAGTCATGGACACCACTTATGCTAACTAGTGAATGTTCTCATCTAGGCAACAAGCTATAGGCATGCCTTATCAAAAAGTGTTTGACTCAATTTTTTTCTTTTTCTTTTTTAAATTAATTTTAGAACATGCCTAAAAGATATCAAAATGCAAAAAAAAAAATATTAAAAATGCAATGAAAATAAAGAAAAATATGCAAAAATAAAATAAAAGCATAAATTGTAAAATTAAAAATATTGGATTACTTCTCACTAAGTGTTCTTTTAAAGTAACTAGCTCGACTTCTCTTATCTTTTTAAAAGATTTTGCAAGGAATGAGTGGATTCATAGAAAATAGGTTATTTCTTAAGCACCCTTTTCAGTTTTTCCTATTGGAGACCCATCAATTTAGATGAAATAATCACAGGTAAAATTGAATTTCCTCCCAAAAATATATATTTTAAGTAAAAAAGCAACAATTTAAGTTCCATAGTTGGAGAAGTTTCAATAGAGGATCGCAATTGTTTGTTAGAAGCTTATTTCTCTAAAGGTAAAACTTTTCTTTCAATAGAGGATCGCAATTGTTTGTTAGAAGCTTATTTCTCTAAAGGTAAAACTTTTCTTTCTTTTAGCTTGAATCCTTCTTGACCTATGTCTAAGGAATTGAATTTCTCCTCATGTTCTTCATCCAAGACTTGTGCATCATCACAATAATTAAGAACAATATTCCTCAAAGGATCTTTTAATCTAAATGCATTTGCTTCAGTTATAAACAAATCAACACAATCAATCACATTTACTTCATATTTAATAATGTTAGGATGTTTCATGGATTTAAACACATTAAATACTGCTTCTTCACCATTGATTTGAAAAGTAAGTAAACCTTTTTGCACATCAATCAAAAGCATTACTAGTGGCAAGAAAAGGTCTACCTATAATCAAAGGCATTACTCAATCTTCCTTCATATCTAACATAATAAAATCAATAGTATAATAAATTTTCCCGCCTTATCTAAGACATCCTCTATAATTTCCCTAGGATATTTAATACTTCTATACATCCTTTATAATTTCCCTAGGATATTTAATACTTCTATGGACTAGTTGTAAGGTAATAGTAGTAGGTGCCAATTCATGCAATCCATGTTGTTTAAAAATAGAGTATGGCATCAAATTCACACTAGCACCTATGTCGCACAAAGATTTCTCAAAGTCAATGTCTCCTATAGTGCAAAGGATAGAAAAACTCCCTAGATCTTTGAATTTTTAGGCAAGTATTTAAGAGAATTGCTTAACACTCTTTATTAAGTTCCACCATCTCATGTTCTTCCCATTTCCTTTTATTGGAAATCACATCCTTCAAAATTTTAGCATAACTTGGCATTTGCGAAACTGCATCAAGAAGAGGAATATTAACATGCACTTTTCTTAACACCATTAAAAATTTCTCAAAATATATCTCCAAGTTAGCTTTCAAAACTCTTTTAGGATAAGGAAAAAGGAAGTTGAATAGTGTTTAAATTAAGTTTAGGTGTACTCCTTGTGGTTTCCATGGATGAGTCATCAACCTTATTATTCTTCTCTTTCTTTTCCCCTTCAATTTTAATTATTTCTTCACCTTGTGAAATGATAGCACTTACCTATTCCTTTTGGATTCTTTTTAGTATTGTTAGGAAACTGACCTTTTAGTCTCTCAAACACCATGTTAACCAAATTGTCCCACTTGAACTTTCAAGTTCTTTATAGATGTCTTAGGGTTTGAAATTTTACTTTAGCGTTATTGACGAACTTAGTAATTAAATCCTCCAAATTTTCCTTCTTTTCTTATGGTGGTAGTTGTTATTAAATCCAAATGAGTGCCTTTCGTTATTCTAAGAAAAATTTGGATGGCTCCTCCACCTTGGATTTAATATATTTAAATAGGGATTGAAATTCGACCTGCCACTATCAGAACCAAAGTTAGCACTTTTATAATTAGAAAGGTTGGCCTAGTGCACCAAGAAGGGCGGTTGAATTGGTGATTGTTTTTAAAATTGAGAAAATGAGTTCAAGTGTTTTAAAGGTGAATAAGAAGCTGAGAAGAAATGACAAAAAGGTTTAGAATGGTTTGGGTATTAACAAACCCTACATCCACTCTCCAATTCTTTACAATTGGGAATTTCACTTCACCAAACTAATGTTTCCAAGCTCACATCAAACTTTTACAACTTGTGTTTATGGCTCACACAATAACCTTACAACTTGTGTTTTCTAGGCTTACACAACAACCTCTCTCAACTATTTGGTATAGGCTCACACTTCAATCTCTTATAAGAGTTTTGAATCTAGGCTAACTCTCAACCTCTTACAATGGTGTTTATTGCTCACACCTAACAACTAATAAAACATCAATGAGAATGAAAAAAATGAGTAGCAAATTGGCAAGAGTTTGGTTACAAATTATTGAATTCTCTTGCATTTACATTTATTTAGTGGAGTATTTATAGCTTACATCCACCAAAGAGACGTTACTCTAAAAATATCAACAAATCTCAAAATTATGCTAGGCAATATTACATTAAATGCTTGTTAGGCGGAAGTCATGGTCGGTACCACTATTTGTCGATTACGAATTTCCAATTTGCATTAAGGAGCCAAAAATCATAGCAGATAAGCCATCATGTGTCTAACGGTTAGTCCATGTGTCAGCTGCTCATTGGTTGTTCAAGAAATGTAGCCATTGTGCTCTATCTTCTTCTTGAAAGTCACGAATGCATGTTGTCTTTGCTTTAGGCACAACTAGGAGTGTGAATTCCTCTGTTTGAAGAGGAACTTACAACTTCTTGAGTCGCAGTCACAACCATAAATTCATCCTCGTGATTTTTTATCTTTAACGGATACCTTGGACACTTGGCATGTGGTGCCTATGACTTTGGTTCCCTCCTTTATCATAATGTAAGTCACGATCGCGAACCAGATGTGATACCTACTACGAATTCCTCTATGACTTAAGCTCACTTTCTTTGGCTAGGTCATGGCTACGAATTCGCCTGTGAATTCCTCTAGCCTAGCTTCATCGATCCTTAGGACTGATTAGCGATCGCGATTTAGGATAAACACACTGTGAATTTGGATGAACTTCACAAGGTTAGAGATTTTAGATTTCATCCAACTTCCAATGAAAACACTAACTTAGAATCTGCAAAACAACACTTAATAAAAGTATTAAAACTGATCAATATCTATTGTTAAGATCAAAAGAGGTTCATGACTTAGGTTTAGCCAACCTAGTCCAACAATCTCCCTTTTTTTATTTTGACAACTTTGATTGATCTTATGGAAAGTCAAATGCATGAATTGTGAAGTTGGGATGGCTAATGATGAAATGATCAATGAATGCTTAAAGAAATTTTAGTCAATGATCAAAGAAATTCTAAGTACCAAAAAAAAAAAAATGCTCCCCCTCAACTTATGCTTTTCTCCACCAAACTACTTTCTCCTTACAATTCTCTCCCCCTTTAGCAAGATCAAAAAGAGGGTGAATGGAAAAGATAAAAAAAAATGCATAAAGATGAGACAAAGTGATAATAAGGAGAAAATATTGACTCATAGAATCATAAAAATTGCAATCACATATAGCAAATAACAATCACAGAGCATAGGAAATAAAGAATTGCACATTCAAACACTTTTATTTATTTATTAACTGTGAGATCAACAACTATACATCAAAGATTGAAACAAATAAAAGAAAATAACTAGTCTAAAAGATTGAAGAACTGTTATCATCTTTATATTCATATTGCTCTTTATTGTCTCCTCCTCCTTCAGCTTCTTCTATATCCTCAACCTCTTAGTTATCTTCCTCCTCCGACGTGTCTCATAATCATCGAAATATGGAAGATGAGAGGGAGGAGTACCCATTTTCTCTTGTAGGTCCACCAGGACATTGTGTAGTGGGAAAGAAGGAGAAATCATCTCTTCAACATCTTCATCACTTTATCTAACTTTCGATTGATGGTGACAAGAGATCTTGGTTTTAGACTGTGGCTGAGGAGGTAGGACTGGTATTACTCCTTAAATGACAAACCTTTTTCTTTGGGAGGCTTAGGATGTTTCTAACTTTTTAGTCCCAAAAACACCCAAAGTATAGCCATAAGAATTTGGATGGATGGCTTCGGCATTGATAAGGTAGGTGAGGTCCATAAAATTTTATGAAGGAAGGAATTTCTTTTTGAGGATTTTTTATTTTCCTCATTGAGAGCACCAACACATTTATAAATGGTAATCACATGGGAAGGAATGAGAAATTGACTCTTAGGTTTAGTGCTCATGTGAATCAATTGATCCACGGATAGCGATTGGATTGGATGGGCTTATTTTTAACAAGACAGAAAAGGAAAGCAAGGTCCTTTTAGGATACCTTTTCATTACCATCATCCTTAACATTAATAGAGAAGGTGATGATACGATGAAGCAACCAAAAAGAAAGGGTTTTGATGTATTTAACTAAGGAGGTTTTTGGATCATGTTTGGTTTCGATAGAAACTTCGGACCAAAACTCAAAGTAAATGACATCAAGTGCCAAGATAATGGATATATTGTCTCCAACTTTAAGATGGAAAAGGATGGATAATTGTTCAAAGTTATAAAGTAAGGATTTCTAAATGCTCAAAAAACTAACCTATATTGTCTAGCGCAGGATTCAGCTCTGCGGCTTAGAGTCACAGTGCACATAAACTCTCTCACGATTTCTTCATATCTAAGCTCATCCTGAAAGATGAATTCATTCCATCCCAAATTAGAGAGAAATGTGTGGATCTCATCTTTGATCCCTAGAGACTCTAGAAGAAAAGTAGAAGGAATTGTATTTAGGAGGATGATCTTGGACGTGTTGGCCATATAGCAATCCTTCTCCTCCCTTGTAATTCCTTTCATCTAATGTAGGCTAGTGGTCTAGAGGGTTAGGCCACTGCTTTGCCCTTCTCTACTCTTGAACCCTTATTAGGAGCCATTGGAGAGGGTAGGAAGTTTTGAGATATTTAAGAGTATGAGAGAATAATGATTGATTTGGTGTAGGAAGAGGTGATGAAAGTCACTATTTAGGGGGTTTATATAGGTATAGGCATAGAAAAGGTGTATAAACAACTAGAATGTGAATAATGAAAGGTTGGAAATGGTTGGCAGTCAAGTCAAATTAATGTGAGGCCATTACTAGAATTCGCGATTGCAAATTAAAAGCCACAAATGCTAATTCTGAAAAATGTAAGCAATTGACAAAAAAATCCTTGAAAATTAGCCCTACAATAGTCAAAATTTTGAATTTTTTACTGAATTCGCGGTGGAGAGCAAATTTCGCGATCGCAAAATGATAGTTGTCAGTTGGGTAAAATGAACCTATAATTTGCAACTGAGTCAACAAATTGCGACCACAAATTACAAGGCAAGAAGAAAAAACAAAGTAAAATTTAACGTTTAAAGTTGTGATCCACTTAATATGTTGATGCTTAATTTTGCAAATTGACATAAAGAAGCACAATTGCATTTGAAATTAAGACATCCAAAGAAAAATATCACAAATAACCAACACAAAACAATTAAATAAAAGATCATACTTTTCACTTGAGGGAATTTCCATCAAGCATTCTTAATTCTCTTTTAATGAAGTTCAACCTTTCTTCATTGAGAGGTTTAATGAAAATATCTTCAAGTTAATGATTTGTGTGTATAAATTCTAGTACTACACCACCATTTTGGACATGATCTCTAAGAAAATGATGTCTAATATCTATATGTTTGCTCCTAGATGGATGGGATTCTTAGAGAGATTAATTGCACTTGTATTGTCGCATTTAATAGGAATGTGATCAACATCCTTGCTATAATCCTTCAATTGTTGTTTCATCCAAAGTACTTGGGTGCAACAACAACCCACAGCTACATACTCAGCTTCGGCGGTGGATAAGGCAACTGAAACTTACTTTTTGCCAAACCAAGACACTAAACATTCTCTTACAAATTGGTAAGTTCTAGAAGTGCTCTTCCCATTTGAAAGATTTTCAGCATAATCTGCATCCAAGTAACCAATGAGACTAAAAGATGAATTTCTAGGATACCATAATCCTAAATGCAATGGTTATGCAAATATTTGAAAATTCTTTTGATAGCATTCAAATATGACTCTTTGGGACATGATTGAAATCTAGCACACATACATACACTAAATATAATATCAGGTCTAAAAGCAGTAAGATAAAGTAGAGAACTGATCATACCTCAATATCTCTTCACATCAACCATTTTACTCGATTCGTCTTTGTCCAATTTGATGATACCACTCATGGGTATTTTTGCTACTTTGCATCTATCCATGCCAATTTTTTTGAGTATGTCCTTTATGTATTTGGCTTGGTTGATGAAGATCCCTTCTTTGGTTTGCTTGATTTGTAGACCAAGGAAAAACTTGAGCTCTCACATCATGCTCATTTCGAATTTCCTAGTCATACACTTAACAAAATCCTCACATAGAGATTCATTAGTAGCACTAAAAATAATATCATCAATATAAATTTGTACTATTATTGTATCATGTTTATGCCTTTTTACAAATAAAGTTATGTCCACCTTTCCCTTTTTAAAATTATTTTTTAAAAGAAAAGAGTCAAGCCTTTCACACCAAGCTCTTGAAGTTTCTTTCAGCCTATATAAGGCTCTATTTAATTTATAAACATAATTTGGAAACTTATGTGAGTCAAAATTAAGAGGTTGTTCAACATAAACTTCCTCCTCAATAACACCATTTAGAAAAGCACTCTTAACATCCATTTAAAATCATTTAAAATTCATATGGCATGCATAAGCCAAAAGAATCCTAATGGCCTCTAACCTTACAACGAGGCATAGGTTTCATCATAGTTTATGCCTTCCTCTTGGTTGTAACCTTTTGTAACCAATCTAGCCTTATTCCTAGTGATGAATCGTTGTTCATCTAACTTGTTCCTAAGCATCCATCTCTAATCTTTGGGTAGATCTTGACTTAGCAATTCTTCTTATTGATGTTTAGGATCCTTGTCTACTTTTGATGACTTGTCCTCATCCTTATCTTTGTCTTCCTCTCTTGTAGTATGTTCCAATTCCAATTTTTCAAAATCATCTACAAGATCATCAATAAAAATACCTTTCCCAAGATCAAGCTTACTAGATTCATTAAATACAATATGTATACACTCTTCAATAACCATTGAACTTTTATTAAAGACTCTATAGGCCTTGCTAGAGGTGGAATACCCTGAGAATATAGCTTCATTAGTTTTTAGTCAAATTTCCCAAGATTATCCTTGGTATTAAATATATAGCACTTGCATCCAAATAATCTTAGATATGATATCTTGGGTTTTCTATCATTGGATAGCCCATAAGATGTTTTATTGAGAATGGATCTTTTAAAAACTCTATTTGTAATATAACACGAAGTATTAATGGCTTCGAACTAAAAGTAATTTGGCAAATAATACTCATTGAGCATAGTTATAGCCATGTCTACTAATGTTTTATTTTTCCTCTCTATAACACCATTTTGTTGTGGTGTTCTAAGAGTTGAAAAGTTATGAAAAATTTCATTCTCTTGGCAATAAGATTTAAAGAATCATTTTGAAATTCCTTTCCATGGTCACTTCTTATAATTGTACCATTTATAGCTACATTAATAATTGATCGGTTAGATGGAGTAACACCATTATAAGAAGTTTAATTTTGACGCCAAACTGGTATTCCATTATGAGGAAACTTCCTAAATGTTTCGTTAAATCTCTCCTAAGCCTAATAGAATGTCTCTCTCTCTCTCTCTCTCTCTCTCTCTCTCTCTATCTATCTAATTTAACAAAAGTGGTAATATCATTTATCAATTTAGCTATTTTAGAGGGAGGAAAATACTTAGCCAAAAATTTTTTAGTCAAATTAGCCTATATAGTGATACTACTTAAAGGAAGTGAATTATGCTAATCTTTAGCTTTATCTCATAATGAAAAAAAAAAAGCCTAAGTCTAATAGCATCGTCACCATCTCCATTATGATTAAAGCTATCACAAATCTTTAGAAAATTGATAATTTATGCAGTAGGATCATCACTTGGTAGCCTACTAAATTGGATATTGGTTGGAATCATATGAATGATTATTGGCTTAATTTTGAAGTTGTTGCCTTAATCAGCCCATGTAGTTATACTACCTAAAGGAAGTGAATTAAGTCAATCTTTAGCTTTATCTCATAATGAAAAGGAAAAAAGCCTAAGTCTAATAGCATCGTCACTAACTTCATTATGCTTAAAGGTGTCGCAAATCTCTAGAAAATTGACAATGTGTGCACTAGGATAATCACTTGGTAGCCCACTAAATTGAATGCTGGTTTGAATCATCTAGATGATTGCTAGCTTAATTTTTATGTTATTGCCTTGGATGGTTGGCTTACTAATGCTAGAAGTAGCTCCATCAATTGTTGGACAAGCATAGTCTAAAAGATTTTGATTGGCATTCACTAGATTCACCATTCTATCTTCAACTTGCTCTTGTTCTTTGCCTTTGTTAGCCCCTCAACATGTATGGAAAGTTCTCTTTATTTCAAGATCAAATTTTATTGGCTCCTCACCACTAGTATGTGTCATACACTAATCAACTAGAACAATCAAGAATTTCAAATTAAATAAAAATAGTAAAATCCAAATTAACCAAGATTAACAAGTTATCAAGTAGTAAAAAGATATCATTCCCACAAGGATTTAATAAAATAAGCACTAAAACTATAGTCAACGTATAATTATTTAGATAACTGAATATAAGAGAATAATTAAACTATGAAAAGTCAAAAGAAATAAATTACAAAAATTAAAGACTAAAAGCAAATAAAAGGAAAGTAATAAACAATTAAAGTTGCCACAATCAAATTTAAAGAGGTAAGACTATTGGCCGACCTAACTACTCTAATGGATTTCAATTTATTGAATTCAACCAAGATAATTTATTATTTTCATAAGCTAAGATTTTTCCTAAAATTGCATAATATTCTCTCCTGAGATATATTAATCTCACTCCTATCAAGCAACCCTTAAATCCCTTTATAGAGTTCTCAAGATAGAAAGTGCATTAAACTCTGTGAAAAACCTGTAATACCATATGAATCATGTATATATATATTCTTGTATACCATTCAATTCATACCATGAATTATTTGATCAATTATGCAAAATCCTTTACCAATTCATTCACAGGTGGTCAATCTCTCAAAAACATGAAGCATAATAATTCATGGATAATATGAAAATAAAAATATCATAATTAAAAAAAAACAAAATCAATCAATTGTTGTGTTAAGGCTTTCCATAGCCTTTGCTACAAGAAAATTAGCTCATGAATAAGAAAAAAAAACTCGAAAGAAGAAGAAGAAATAGACTAATGAGTTTACAATGGAAGGGAAGGTTGTCTTCAATTGAGGTTGGTTGCCCTCTCCCCTTTGCTTTCCAAATTTCTTCCTCCTCATTGCAAGAGAAAAGACTCCTATTTATAACACAAAAATATCCCTAAAAAATATCTCAAACATTTTCTAAAAATCTATAGAGAAATTAGTTTTCTAAGTGGTTTTGAAAAATATCAAAAGTACATCTAAATCTAGGGTAAATCTCCTAAGTCAAATCTTCAAAATAAGATTGGATCTTTTATGAAAATCAAGCTAGAAATTAGCTCCATACTTATCCAAATTCGTCAGCCTCAGATTGGCAAGTCGCGCCCGCACCTAATCACAATAAGTCGGCTACCGCAAACTGTAATTCACTCTTTTTACCCCAAAATTAAAGAATCTTGCAATTTGATGTCTAATCTCCCCTTTTCAACCCTAATGCACATTAAATATCAAATTTAAATTTATTTAATATAAAATTCAATTAAAATTTTGAAATTAAGTACAAAATAGGGAAAATTTTACCACAATTAAATTTGCATGTTTATGTCTTATCAGCACTTTCAACGATTTTAGAATATTTTAATCTTGTTTTATGCTTTTAGACTTGGCATTCAAAAATGGGTATTATAGAACCTTATTTTTAGATTCATTATATCTAACAATTGGTAATTTCAAATTTTTGTAGTTTTAAAACCTTCATTTTGGAACTTTGATATCAAATCACATATTTGTATATCTTCCATAATAAATGCAATTGTTATCTGAATTCAACTTGATTCTGCTTTATGTATTTTGTTTCTACTAATTATGAGCTCAATTTTTTTTTTATCTCCTCTTTTACTTTCTCCTTCCTTTTATATAATCTCTTCTCTTTTTTATCATGATAAAGGGTGAGAAGAAATTGAACAATATAAAAATAAGCAATTAATTATATGGGATAAGAAATAGAAGGGGAGTAGGAATAAGCATTACTTAAGGGTGAGTTTAAAGAAAAAATTAATTTTCTTTTTTTCTCTTTTCAATTCAATTTAATTATCAAAATAAAAAATGACCTATGTTAGGTGTCAAACTTAGTCACTTTCTATTTTGATCTTGACAATCAAATTGAATAGTACTAATTTTTCCAATTAAGTGTATTTTTATAGAAAATTAAGTTAGAAAAGTGTTTAGATTGAAGAACCTAAAAAATCTTCTAAGTCATAAAATGGACTTGAAAAGGGATAGACTAAATCACGACTATGATTTTAAACATGAGAGACAAATCATAACCATTATTTAAAATCATAACCACAAATTTGATTAAGTGAAAGTGGCTCCAACTACTAGTTCAAAAACTAATAAACAAATGTCATATGTCACTAGCGTTACACAATCTAAAATCTAAACTGCGATTTTTCTGTCTTGATCACGAAATTGATTTCTGACCATGATTTGAGTCTGACAGTGCATTAAATGCATATTTTCTAGACATTAGTGAAAGATATGGCCACAACACCTTTGTTGGACTAGGATGGTTAATCCTATCTTATTGACCTCTTTTGATCTTGACAAAGGAGATTGATCAATTCTAATGTTTCAATTAAGTGTTGTTTTGTAGTTTTTAGTTAGTCTCTAATTGGAAGTTGGACGAAGTCCATAATCTCTAAAGAAAGCAAAATGTCTCCTAATTCGCGATCACAACTTCAAATATCGTGACCGCAACTTAGCTTAAAACAGATTGAAAATTAGACAGGTGAATTCGCGAGCCACTTCTCTGCCGTGATTCATCCAAAGATGGGAGTGCTAAAGTCACAGACAAATTTGCGGTGTGTGTCATGCCTCAGCCGCGATCGCGAATTGCAATGTAACTCAAGAGGGAATCAAGTCCACAACCACAGCATGACAAGGGTCCCAGGTGACCGTTGGAAGACAAAAATCGTGATGGCAACTAGTGGGTAACGACCGCGAATCATGAAGAAGAAGATGAATTCCAGTCCTAAGTTGCGCCTTGTACAAGAAAAATAGCGGTCGCTACTTTTATGAGCAAGTGAAAGGCAACGACTATATTTTCCAGGTAAACCAATGTGAAGATGACATGTGGACTAGTCATTAGACACAAACAAGGATTTTTGCCTTATTTTTAGGCTCCCGCATGGAAATTGGAAAATCGCGACCACGAAAAAGTAATAGCGACCACGAATGAAGCCTGATAAGCATTTAATGCAAAATCTATCTTGCATACTTTAGAGATTTGCTACCAATTTTATTGCAACGTCTCTTTAGTGGGTAAAGCCTATAAATACCTCACTAAACAGGTGTAAATGCAAGATAATTCATTAATTTGTAACCAAGCTCTTGCAATTTTGCTACTCAATCTTTTCTATTCTTTAATTGATTATTTGGTGTGAGCATAAACACCATTTGTAAAGGTTGTAGTGTGAGTCTATAAAAACACTAAAGAGAGGTTGTTGTGTGAGCCTTAAAAACACATGGTGTAAAGGTTATTATGTGAGACTAAAAAACACATAGTGGAAAGGTTGTTGTGTGAGCCTTGAAAACATAAGTGCAAAAGTTGGGTGAGAGCTCAGAAACACCATTTAAAGTTAGTGGAACACCTAATTGCAGAGAATTGGGGAGTGGACATTGGGTCAATTATACCCGAACCACTGTAAATTGTCTGCCTCTTTCTCTACTCTTCTCTATCTCTTTACTCTAAATTTTTTTTATACACCAATTCAACCCTCTGTTCTTGGTGCCTAGGGCCAACAGGTGGTATCAGAGCCTGGTTTCACATTCTAGCCTTAATTGGGTGAAAAAAGATCAATGGCATAAGAGGGAATCCACTCACACCTCAAGCCTCACTTTAATGGATCCGACTATACTCATTGAAAGTATAGAATGGAAATCTACCTTGACACAGATGTAGTGGACCTTTGGGATGTGGTTGTTAAAGAATGGAAGCCACCCACTAAAGTAGTGGATGAAATTAAAGAACTTATCCCAAGGGAAGAATAGGTTGAAGCTCACTGGAGATCAAATGGCAAAAACAAGAGGGCAATGTCTATTCTTCTAAGCTCTATCTCTAGAGAAGAGATTAGAAGAGTGCAACATTATGAAATAGTTAGAAGACACTTGAGAACTACCACAAAGGCATAACACTAATTAAGTCAAACCGGTTGGAGAAGTATGTGATGGACTGAGAGCTATTCATGATGAAGGATAATGAAAGCATCACTGAAATGATGAATAGACTCTTATCTATCTTCACCAGCATGAAAAAATTTGAAAGGACTCTCACAAACTATGAGGTAAACACAAAAATCCTCAAAACTCTTCATTTAGATAAATATAGTGTTAGAGTGTGCAGCATCCAAGAGTTCAATCTGGAGGTTGGGAAGGTTCCAATAGACGTGTTAATAGGCAAACTCTTAACTCATGAGTTGGCCTTATAAAAAGATGAGCAAATGAAGAAACTAAGAGGCCAATGAGATAAATCAGAAAAAGAAAAAAGAACCCTGGCTCTCAAATCCTTAACAAAGGAGAAGAAGGTAGAAATTACCTCAAGTGATGAAGAAAGTGACAAGGAAGAAGAGGAGCTAGCAGTGCTCTTAAAAAGGATGAAGGAATTGATCAAAAGAAGAAAAGAAAGAAAAAGTTTTAAGAAGACAGTTCCTAGTCCAAGAGAAAGATCCAACAATGTCACTTGCTATGAATATGGCAAGCAAGGCCACATCAAGTATGAGTGTCCCAAATTGAAAAAGAAGAAGAGATAAGACAAGGAAAAGAATAAGAGCTTTTCAGCCATTTGGAATGACAGCTCAGGTGAAGAAGAGGAAGAAGGAGAAGTTGCTAATATTTGTTTCATGGCACAAGAAGATTCTACTAATAAGGTAAGTACTTCTTCCCATTCTAATTCTGATTTTGAATTTGATGATATAGATGAAGTGCTTCTAGAGCCTCCAACTATGAGATGTGACAAATATAAGTCATAAATGAAATATTACAAAAGAAATTGTCAAAAATTAGAAGATGATTATAAATCCCTCAATGACATTGTAAAAGAATTGAGAGCATATAATGATGAGCTCAAAAAGTCTATGGATAGTCTTTCTACATCATCTTCCTTAATGACTTCCCTAAGAAAGGACAATGACACTCTAAAGGGAGAAGTCATTGAGCTTAGAAGTTCAATATCCAAATTCTATAAAAGAAAAGAAGCCTTGAACATATTGATTGTGTCACAAAGACCACCACTAATTAAACATAGTATAGGCTTCAATAGAGCCTCATCATCATCTCAAACCATATTTGTTAGAGCTTTAGAACCTCAAA
This sequence comes from Omphalea diandra, assembly GCA_949677035.1. Taxonomy (NCBI): domain Eukaryota; kingdom Viridiplantae; phylum Streptophyta; class Magnoliopsida; order Malpighiales; family Euphorbiaceae; genus Omphalea; species Omphalea diandra. The sequence continues at coordinate 10,065 of CATIWR010558884.1, read as the reverse complement.
CCTCAAAGGTTGAGGTAATTGGGAAAAAAAGTGCTCCTAGCACTAAGCCTCCTAAGCCTAAGGTCAAAGGGAAAGCTCCTCCAAGCTCTGGAGCCAAGACTCAAAGAGCTAACCATGCCTACATGTACAACAAATAGCATGGTCACTCTCATAAGAAATTCTCTACTCCTACTCATCATAAATGTACATGTATGCATTCACATGGTCAAGGTATAAGAAGGCCTCCTACTCATACTAAACATGTGCATAAAAGAAAGACTCCTAAGTCTAAACTCCAATGTCATTATTGCATGAGATTTGGACACATCAATATTCATTATTATATTAGGAAGGCTCACCTCAAACTAGAGGACTCTTCAATTCCTAACGCCCTAGGACCCAAGTATGCTTGAGTACTTAAGAAAAGGTAACTCACTTTTGATGTGTAAGGGAGTGTGGCAACCACCAAATCAAGCAATTGGCATGTGCATGTTTCAAGCATATGACTGGAAATAGAAATCTATTCACGACATTGAAGGAACAAAAAGGTGGAGATGTCACATTTGGTAACAATGCCAAGGGTAAGGTAATTGGCATTAGAACCATTGGTAAGAATGGTTGCTCTTTAATTGATAATGTTCTTTTAGTTAATGGCTTACAACATAATTTGTTGAGTGTAAGTCAATTGTGTGAAAAGGTAACAAAGTCACCTTTGATCCTAGGGAATGTCAAGTCACCACTTTAGTAGATGATGAGGTTATTTTCAAGGGTGAAAGGAAAGGCAATACCTACTAATTGACTTAGACAATTTGGCTAATCAATCTTCTAAGTGTCTTATGTCTTTGAGCAATGAAGTTTGGTTGTGGTATAGAAGGTTTAGACATGCAAGCATGGATCTTCTTCAAAGCCTATCGAAAGGAAAGTTAGTGGAAGGACTTCCCAAGCTAAATTTCTCCAAAGACAATACATGTGGTCCTTACTAAATAGGGAAGCAACACTATGCCTCTCACAAAGCCAAAAATGTTGTAAGTTCAACTAGACCCCTTCAACTTCTTCATATGGACTTGATAGAACCTACTAGAAGTGCTAGCTTAGGTGAAAAATATTATGCACTAGTCCTAGTAGATGACTACTCTAAGTTTATTTAGGTATATTTTCTAGCTCATAAAAATGATTCCTTTAATGCTTTCAAAAGTTTTGCAAAAAGGGTTCAAAATGAAAATGGTTACTTCATATCTTCTATTAGAAGTGACCATGGAAAGGAATTTCAAAATGAGTCATTTGAAAATTATTGTTTGGAGAATGAAGTTTTTCATAATTTTTCAACTCCTAAAACATAATAAAATGGTGTTGTAGAGAGGAAAAATAGAACATTGATAGAAACGGCTAGAATAATACTCAATTAGTATTCTTTACTAAATTACTTTAGGACCAAAGCCATTAACATTGCATGTTATATTGTAATAGGGTTTTTAAAAGATGCATTCTCAATAAAACATCTTATGAGCTATGGAATGGAAGAAAACCCTTATCATACTTTAGAGTATTTGGATGTAAGTGCTATATTTTGAACACCAAGGATAATCTTGGGAATTTGATTCAAAAACCAATGAAGGTATCTTCTTGGGATATTCCACCTCAAGTAAGGCATTTAACAAAAGTTCAATGGTTGTTAAAGAGTCTATAAATGTTGTTTTTGATGAATCTAGTAAACTTGATCTTGGGAAAGGTGTTTTTGTTGATGATCTTGTAGGTCACTTTGAGAAGTTGGAATTGGAAAATTCTATAAGAAAAGAAGATAAGGAAGAAGGTGATTCATCAAGAGCAGATGAAGACCAACAACATCAACAACAAGTAAAGCCAAGCCAAGATCTACCGAAGGATTGGAGATTTTCCAAATATCACCCCAAGGACTTGATCATTGGTGATACATCTAAGGGTGTAAGTACTAGATTTCAACTCAATCTTTTAGATAATAATCTTGCATTTATTTCTCAACTTGAGCCAAAATCAATTGATGAGGCTCTTGATGATGAAAGTTGGGTATTTACTATGCAAGAGGAACTCAATCAATTTGAGAGAAATAAGGTATGGGAACTTGTCCCTAGGCGTAAAGAACACCCAATTATAGGTTGTAAGTGGGTGTTTAGGAACATGTTAGATGAGCAAGGTTTCATCACTAGAAACAAAGCTAAATTGGTTGCTAAGGGATACAACCAAGAGAAAGGCATAGATTATGATGAAATTTTTATCCCCGTAGCAAGATTAGAGGCCATTAGGACTCTTTTAGCCTTTGCATGTCACATGAATTTTAAGCTTTTTCAAATGGATGTGAAAAGTACATTTTTGAATGGAATCATTGAGGAGGAAGTCTATGTTGAACAACCTCTTGGTTTTGAGTCTCATTTTTTCCAAACCATGCTTTTAAATTGAATAAAGCTTATATGGTTTGAAATAAGCTCCAAGACTTGGTATAAAAGGCTTAGTTCATTTCTCGTGAAAAATGATTTTGAAAAAGGAAAGGTGGACACTACTCTATTTGTTAAAAAGCATAAACATGACACATTAATTGTTCAAATCTATGTTGATGATATCACTTTTGGTGCTACTAATGAATCTCTTTATGAGGATTTTGCTAAGTGTATGACTAGGGAATTTGAAATGAGCATGATGGGAGAGCTCAAGTTCTTTCTCGGTCTACAAATTAAGCAATCCAATGAAGGGATCTTCATCAACTAAGCTAAATACACAAGGGAGATGCTCAAGAAATTTGGCATAGATGGTTACAAGGTAGCTAAAACCCCAATGAGTGGTACCATCAAGCTAGATAAGAATGAATCGTGCAAGACGATAGATGAAAAGAGATATCAAAGTATGATTAGATCTCTGCTTTATCTTATTGTTTCTATGCCAGATATCATGTTTAGTGTTTGTATGTGTGCTAGATTCTAATCCTCTCCTAAAGAGTCTCATTTGAATGTTGTTAAGAGCATTTATAAATATTTGCATGGTACAATTCACTTAGAGTGATGGTATCCTAGGGAATCTTCCTTTAGTCTTGTAGGATATTTGGATGCAGATTATACAGGCAGCTTATTAGATAGAAAAAGCATTTTCGGGACTTGCCAATTTATAGGAGAATGCCTAGTTCTTGGTTTAGTAAAAAGCAAGTGTTAATTACCTTATCCACCGCGAAAGTCGAGTATGTTGTTGTGGGTTATTGTTGCACCCAAGTCCTTTAGATGAAACAACAATTGAAGGATTTCGACAATGTGATTGATCATATTCCTATTAAATGTGACAACACTAGTGCTATCAATCTCCTTAAGAATCCTATCCAATACTATAGGAGCACATGCATAGATATTAAACATCATTTTCTTAGAGATCATATGTAAAAGGGTGATGTTGTGTTAGAATTTATTGACACAAATCATCAACTTGCAGATATTTTCACTAAACCTCTAAATGAAGAAAGAATGAACTTCATTAAGAGAGAATTGAGAATACTTGATGGAAGCTTCCTAAAGTGAAAATTTTGATCTTATGTAAGAATGTTATGTGTATTGGTTATTAATTATATGACTTATGTTTTCTGAGTGGAATTTTCCTTATGGATCACAATTTTGGCTCTTTCAAAAATTGGTTTTTCATTCTTATCATTGCTGACTCATAATTTGCGGTCACTATCCTTCCTTCATGGTCATGAATTACAAGTCAAAATCACTCAGCTGCCAAACATCAATTCGCAGTCGCGAAATTTTTGCTCCACTGCAAATTTTGGTCAAATTTTTAAATTTTTGACCATTAAGGCACATATTCAGGAGGAAAATTTGTTCGTTACTCATATTTATTAGAATTCACAGCCGTGACTCATGATTTTGCGAACGCGAATTTGGGTAATCGTCTGGCAATTAAGTGATTTGATGGCCAACCATTTCCAACTTTTTATTAAACCTTTTCTAGCCATTTCTAGTCATTTGTATACCTTTTCAATGGCTATATAAAGCCTCCAAACAGTGATTTTCATCACTTCATCATATTCTCAAACTCTCTTACCTTCAAAGCTATCAAATTCTTACAAATTCTCTTCATCCCTTACAATGACCCCAAAAAATATCTATAGAGCATAAAAAGGAAAGGGAGTGACTCAACCATCTGCACCCCCTGCACTCTAACTCACGAAGGGAGTTACTAAAGAGGAGAATGAAAGATACAAAGCTAATTCCTCCAAGATTATCCTCCTTAATAAGATACCCTCCACTTTTTTTTTAGAAACTTTAGGCATCAATAATGAAATCCATGTTTTTCTCTTAAATCTTGACTGGAACGAGTTCATCTTCTGAGATGAACCCGGATATGAAGAAGTTGTACTAGAATTCATATGCACCGTTCAACTTAATCACAAAGCCAAATCTCTAGTGGGTCAATATGGGCTAGTATTTTAGGCCATTGGCCTTCCTTTCTATATATCTTTTGAACAAATTTCTTCTCTTTTCAATTTACAAATCGAAGAAAACATTCCTTTCATAATCTTCGCACTCGATGTTATCTATTTTGAGTTTTGATTGGAAACGTCCATAGAAACCAAACACGACCCTCACTCATCTTTGGCCAAACACATCAAATCCCTACCCCTTTGGAGACTCCATCGTATCATCACATTTTCCATCAATGCAAAAGGTAATGGTAACGAGAAAGTGTCCCAAAAAGACTTGGCATTCCTTTTCTGCCCTGTCCAAAATAAACTCATACAAACTGATTGATACCTTGTGGATCAATTGATCCACATGAGTACAAAACTCAAGAGTCAATTCCTTTTGTCTTCACACATCACTGTCATTTATCGTTTCATTGGAGCCCTTGATGAGGAAAAAGAAAAATTCTTCACCAAGAAGGTTCTTCCTTCCCAAAATTTTCTTGACCTCACTTACCTCATAAATGTCAAAGTCATACACCCGGATACTTATGCCTACACCCTGGGTGCATTTGGGGCTAAGATAATGGAAACTTCACAAGCTTCTAAGAGGAAGAGGCTCCACATTGAATAAGGAGTAATTCCTGTCCCTCCCTCTCAACCAAAACCAAAGTCCAAGTTGTCTCTTGCCACCATCGATAGAAAATTAGACAAGATGTTGAGAATGATGAAAAGAAGATTCCTATTTCTCTCACATCTTTATAGTGACATGGTGGATCTTCAAGAGAAGTTAGGGGTTCCTCCTTGTCATCTTCCAGACTACACCAAATTTGAAGATACACAAGATAAAGATGGCAATGAAGAAGTTGAGGATAGGGATGAAGCAAAAAGAGCCACACATGAGCAACAGGAATAAACTTTTGGAGATGATGATGATTCTTCAACTTTCTATATTAGGGATCCTTTGTATTTACTTGTTTTTGTTTTGTGTTTATATTTACAAATATTGTGATCCCATAGTAATAAATAAATAAATTTATGTCTTATGTGATTGATGCATTTTATCTTTATAATTTGCATTCTTATTTTGCTCCTTACGTACACTTATGCTTGTTTTCATTTCCCTTTTATCCTTTCACCCTCTTTTTGATCTTGCTAAAGGGGGAGACATAGAAACTAGAAACAATCTAAGTCTAAGAGGGAGAGAAAATGATTTGCAAAAATAGCATAAGTTTAGGGGGAGCATCAAACTATCATACTTAGGAAATTTTACCTTAAGTATTCATTGAATCATACTACTCTCCAACTTCATATTTCTGCATTATTTTCCCTTTGGATCAATCTAAGTTGTCAAAATCAAAAAGGAGGAGATTGTTAGACTAGGATAGTTAATCCTATCTTGTACTTCTTTTTATCTTGACAAAGGAGATTGATCAATTCTAATGTTTCAATTAAGTGTTGTTTTGCAGTTTTTAGTTAGTCTCTAAATTGGAAGTTGGATGGAGTCCATAAGCTTTAAAGAAAGTAAAATGTCTCCTAATTCACGACCGCAACTTAGATTAAGGCAGGTTGAAAATTGGACAGACGAATTCGTAGGCCACTTTTCTATTGTGATTCATCCAAAGATGGGAGTGCCAAAGTTACAGACGAATTTGTGGTGTGTGTCACGCCTCAGCCGCGAATGCGAATTACAAAGTAACTCAAGAGGGAATCAAGTCCATAACCACAACATGACAAGTGTCCCAGGTGACCGTTGAAAGACAAAAATCGCGATGGCAACTTATGGGTAGCGACTGCGAATCATAAAGAAGAAGATGAACATTTGGATAGATGAATTTGTGTCCTAAGTCGTGCCATGAACAAGAAAAATAGCGACCGCTACTTTTGTGAGCAGGTGAAAGGCAACGACTATATTTTCCTAATAAACCAATAAGAAGATGACACGTGGACTAGCTGTTAGATACAAACAGGGATTTCCATCGCATTTTTGGGCTCCCGTATGGAAATTGAAAAATCGCGACCGTGAAACAGTAGTAGCAACTGCAAATGAAGCCTGACAAACATTTAATGCAAAATCTGTCTAGCATACTTTGGAGATTTGCTACCAGTTTTATTGCAACTTCTCTTTGGTGGGTAAAGGCTATAAATACCCCATCAAACAAATGTAAATCCAAGAGAATTCATTAATTTGTAACTAAGCTCTTGCAATTTTGTAAATGGAAGAGAATTCATTAATTTGTAACCAAGCTCTTGCAATTTTGCTACTCAATCTTTTCTATTCTTTAAGTGATTGCTTAGTGTGAGCATAAATGCCATTTGTAAAGGTTATATTGTGAGCCTATAAAAACACTAAAGAGAGGTTGTTGTGTGAGCCTTAAAACACATAGTGCAAAGGTTGTTGTGTGAGCCTTGAAAACACAAGTGTAAGAGTTAGGTGAGCTTAAAAACACCATTTGAAGTTAGTGGAATACTCAATTGCAGAGAATTGGGGAGTGGACTTAGGGTCGATTATACATGAACCACTATAAATCGTGCGCCTCTTTCTCTACTCTTCTCTATCTCTTTACTCCATTTTTTTTTTATACACCAATTCAACCCCCCCTTCTTGGTACCTAGGGCCAACAACCTTTTCAATGGTCATTTGGATTGTGAAAGCTATAAATACCCACTCTAAAGTCCTTAATGTATGGAGAACTAATTTCATTTATGATCAAACCCTTGGACTTCATTTAAACATCATTTTTTATTCTTTTGAGATATTGTAAAGCTTTGAATGCTATTATAAGGTTTGTGTGAGGCTTAAACACTTAATATTGAGTTTGAAAGTGAGCCATCAAAAATTCTTGTATAGATTTAAGTGTAAGCCTTGAAAAAATAATTGTAAAAGGTTTGAGTGCAAGCCTTGAGAAAACCCTTGTAAGGTTGGATGTAAGCCAAAACATTAAGTTGGGAGTGAGCTTGAAAAACTCCATTATATAAAGATAGCTATGGTGAAAATCCTAATCAAGGTTGGAGAATAGATGTAGGCTTGGTTATACGTAAACCACTATAAAATTTGTGTTTTAACTTCTTCCTTTCTCTAACTCTTCACTTTCATGATTTCTAATTTTTCATTAATTTAACTCTCCTTTCTGCATGTACAAGGCCAACAGTTACTAACCTATCCTTATTTCTTATAATAAAAACACTCACTTAGTTCTAATAATGATAAGGTCTTTGAGTCTTGCAACCAAGGTCCATACCTTATTTCTTTTAAATTGATTGAGCTCTTCTTACATGGCAAGAATCCTTCTTTTTTTTTTTTTTTTTTTTTTATCATTTATGGCCTCATCCTAATAAAAATATATGAAAAACTATATAAAACCCACAATCTTTCTCATTATGGCCTTCATTGATAAATTCCATCTTCAGGTTAGAACCTTTCACCTCTGCTACATAGAATCCAATTCATCACGTCCAATTCCAAGCTCATGTGCTTCTACTTACAACTCAATTTTAACTTCATTTTTATCATTTTCTTTAGCATCCTAATCATGGTTTTGTTGCTCTTTCATGTTTATATGCTTCCTCAGCAACCCAATAATCATGCCATTTGAAGAATCATAGTATAAAGTCGAGAAGATAATTGAAATTAAATAGTGAAACAAGTTTACTTATGAGAAAATTCCTATCACTAAAAAAGCTTCCTCTAGTATTTAAAAGAGTATGTGATGTTTTCAACATAGACAATAAACCATATTTTCATAATAAACCATATTTTCATGGCAAAACTTCCATCAAATACATGAAATTCACTACTGATACTTTATTCTATATTTTAGGGCCTCATTAATTTGGAGATTTTTCCCTCCTTTATTTTTTACCTTTATATCAAAAACCTTAGTTGTGATTATATATCTGATAGGAAATGAGAGTTGTGACAGAGAGCATGGAGAGGAAAGAGAGAGAAGGAAGGAGAGAAGGCTGAGAGCCAAGAGAAAGAGATAATGGGGAGGAGAGAGAGAGCTTAGAGCTTAGAAAGAGAGATATCATATGAGCAAGAGAGCTGAGAGTTAAGAAAGAGAGGGACAATTGTAAAAAAAAACAAAAATAAAATTTCAGTAAATGAGTTTACTATTAATGTAAGGCCCATTATTATTAAGTTTTTTTCTCTTGATATGGCAATGTGGGATCCATTCAATGTTGAGTCAATTTCCATCCACTAAGTCAATGGGTGTCGCATCATTTTCAATAAGCTGAATTCTCTTCAAATTTGAATTTAGCACTTTATTAGAGTTAATTAGTTGATTAATGACTTTAATATAACAAAATTTTTATTAGATGACCTTTTCATATAGATCCTAAATTAAGGGACCTTGCGTGCAATTTACTCGATATTGGATATTTCTTTAGTTAAATTATGCTACTCAACAAAGATTATATAGTATTAATTATAAATATAACGGATGAATAACTGAATGATATACATTGAGCACTATACTCTCCACTTTTTTTTTTCCTCAACCACAAAAGGAGAAGGCAAGGTTCGATCATTGCTTTCCTCAACTGATGTCCACTCCTTTTTGCCACTTGGGCTCCACATGGGGATCTATACTCTCCACCTTAATGAAGTCCAAGCTTGACTCTTGAATTATATCATATTGACATATGAGTCAGATGGTATTGATGAGATCACGAGTATGAGTTATAACAGGTTGTAAATCGATTTATAACCATTACTATGTCAAAGTTTAGACTTGCTATAGGATTATAGTTTTTAAACCATTCTAATATGTTGACTAGTCTGCGTCTAGTTTGAGGTTGTGACATCAGCAAGCTCATCAATTGTCTTTCCTAATTTTGCTATCTCTTTCATGGAGTCTCCAAATCTTATATTGCAACATCTTGTAAGTCAGCTCTGTTACTATTAAGCTTTTGGGCCATCTGAAACGTCAGAGAACCCCCATAGATTGACCCCTTGTTTACATGCTAAGTGGAAAGAGGAAACCTTTTGAATCTCCCGAAAGGTAAAAGGATTAACATTCTAGTCTGATCTAAGAAGTCTTTCATTGATGGCTTGAGCAAACTGATTAGACATGCACCAAATATTGTTGATTAGTTTTGATTTCACATAATCATTCCTCATCCTTTTATTAACACTATGTTTAGATGAGGTGTTTACAATGAAATGAAAGGGTTATTAATGAAATAAAATGGATTAGTTTGGTTTAGAAAGAAAGTGTTAAATTATATTTATATTTGAAATGGTAAAATGGAAAAGAATTGTTTGAAATTAATTTTGTTTGTTTGCACTGGAATAGAATAAAATGTTAACTTAAAATTGACAAAAATACTCTTATACATACAAATATAATTTTTTTTTATTTTTTTGTTTATCAAATATTTAATATTAAAATAAAAATTTATTGTTATTATTTAAAAATTATATTTTATTTTTATTCACAAATTGAAGTAAGTAATACTAATTTTATTAAAAGAGAGCAATGAGTGCTAAATTGGAGTAAGTAATACTAAATTTGATATTTGATTAAAAAAAACTCTCTAATATAGTATTAAATTTGCTATTTATGATATTTGATAGCCAAGTCGCTATCAAATATATAAAATAATAAATTTAACACAGCATAAAGTGACTAAAACTATCATTTTATATTAAAAATTCATTATTA
>CATIWR010558859.1:0-28411 GCA_949677035.1 Omphalea diandra | reverse complement strand
CACCTCTTTAATCCAACAAATAATTATATGGCCACATAAGATTTCTAGATTAATACTCGTTTTTCCAAGTAATTATCTCAAAAGCAACGCTTCGAAGATGCAAAGGCAAAAAAGATTGTTCGTTTCATGTCAATAGCACTTCAGAAATAGTTTCTTACGGTATTACATTTATTTTAAACATGAAATAGAGATTTCATTAAAATAAAAAAATTTATAGAAGTTATAAATTATATCAATAAATACAATTTAAATCGAAAGAGTTAAAAATTTAATAATAATAATGTAAAATCATAGAAAATTCGCTCAATATTTAAAAAAGTGGATACTTTTCATGAACAACGGCAGAACCTGTGGACAATATCATCAACTTTAGTTTGCCCAAGCTCTACTTGCTTAGTTTAGAAGCATGTATCAAGGTTTTAATAATGATGCAATCACTAGGTTTTATGATAACATGGAGAGACATGTTTCATTGTTATATGAGAAAGGAGCTGTAATGTGTCGGATATATGCCTTGTTTGGGGAGATTCTTGGAACCTGTCTTCCACGACTGCTTATGCTTCTTTTGACTTGATTCTCTCCTTCCTGTCTTTGCCTTGTCACCACCATCACCCTCTTCTTCAATAATTCTTCATAAAAAAAAAAAATAACAATGATTATTGGACTAATGCTTCTTGGCCTGAAATGAGCACTGGGAGGTAGTTTTTAGATCATGTATATGTGAAATTTCATATTGTTTCGTTTGAGTTTATACTTCAATTGAAATTAACTTTATTTTCGAATGATTTCAAGTATATTATTCCTATTGTAGTTTAATATATTTAAAACATGTTTATTACCCAATAGTTGAACTTAAATACTATCGAATTTATTTAATTCGTAGCAGATAAAGGGTATTTTTTTTTTTAATTTTTTCTGTTCAATTTTAATAGATCATTTTTACTTTTTGATCGTTAAAAAAATATAAATTATTTTTTAATTATTAGTTTAATGATTAAATGTCTTAAATATCTTTCATTAGTTAACATAAATATGAGGACCTATAATTAATTTTTACTATCTTAAATTTGAAATTATATATTATTATTCAAAATTTTGTTTGAATTCTAATGCAAAATACTTTTTATTTGAATCTCAAAAATTACTCAATCATCATCTTTGTTCTTCATAAATGAGTTGTCAAATATTATTATACGCTGCATTAAAAAGACTACTAAAATATTTTAGTAAAAAACAATTAAAAATAATAACATTAATTATAAAAAATTAAATTTTAATTAATATGTAAATTAAAAGTGATCTATCAAAATTAAAGTTGAGGAAATATATATTAATAATTGGGTATTATAGGACGAGTACAACAAAAAAATTGCAAGTTGCAAATATGCGCCAATGATGCATTTAAGCCGTTCACGGACACGGCAGAGTTGGTGCCATCATAAATGTGTCTAAACAAAAATTTAAGGCAGTCATGCACTTGATAGATCAAGCCCCCACTTTGTGAGTTTCAGGTTCTATTCTGGTCTTTGACTGCTTAGAAACAACATTTAAAGTCACATACAGAAAGTCATGAACCAATTAATGAAGCTTGTCGAAATTCCCTTAAAAAAAAAAAAACCCTCGTCGAAAGAATAGTGAAAGAATTGACACAAATGTAGAAAAATTACACATCAAAATTCATCAAGAATCTGTTCGGAAATTGAATAATCTCAGCACGAACAATAATAAGAACATAAAATCTAACTTTCTTACATAAAATCAGTGTTTTAAAAATTGAATTAAATCGATCTATTAAATTGAAAAATTGAGAACAGATTAATAATTTGATTTGATTAGAGATAAAAAAAAACCAATCTATTAAAAATCGTTTAAAATCAAAATTGAATTAAGTCATTTAAAATCAAAGCTACGTCATTTTATAAAATATAAAAATTTTAAATTGCATTATCTCACTCAATATTTAAAAATTAGTCATATTTTTTTTTATTATATTATACTAATTTTTCTGATTTTTTAAAAATTCTTTAAATGTTATTTATATATATTTTAAAAAAAAATCTATTAAATCGGACTGATTGAATCGATCAAATTGATCTAATTAGAAATCAATCAGCAAACCGATTCGATCGTTAATCCAAGTTTAACCTTTCACAAACATTTATATTATGGTACAATACAAATATTTAAACGAATGAAAATTATTAGGATTTGAATTTCATACCAGGCAAACATTCGACTAGCAGACTATTAACATTATTAACATGATAATGAACAGTTTCACTTCAAACTGTGGCTTCAAAAACTATTTACGAGCAAAGACATGTCAAAACCAGACTATCAATTCCTTTACACACTTACTATGCACAGTTAAAGAGTAATATATGCAAAAGAATCATGCCATCGACTAGCCGTGCTTTAGATTGAAGTGTGATCTCAATGAGAAATATTGACATGTTGAGGAAGTTCTATTCTGCTCGTCACCTTTCTCAATAGATATCTGCATGAACACATTGAAACCACAAGGTTACAGTCGGCAAGAACTTATTTATGTATTATTGCTTTAACCCATGTTTTTATTATTAGCTTAAATTTTGTTTACCAGTAGAAGATCTTCATCAGTACCATACGATTTGTGTGCTTCTTCTAGACATTTTGATGAGATCCTCTCACTTTTCCTGCAATTTTTTTTTCCCCAATAGAATTCATTTTTTAACCACAAAGTTTAACTTAATTTGCAGAAAAATTTGCAAGCCTGCAAAATTAATGAACTAAAGTTTGATTTCCAATAAAGAAATATTCATGTAAAGTGGAACAAAAAAAAAAAAAAAAAGAAAATTTTTGCAGCCACACTCTAAAAGTCAGTCCATTATAGTCACCAGTTTGATCATTGAGCTCATAGTAATCAGATTCAGCAACGTTAAATACCGAGTTAAGTACTGCATAAATAGGTCATGATCAGTGTAGAATTTATCAGGAATTACTTTGTATTTGACAAGGAATCTCATCTCACTATTGTTTCCTTTCTTCTCTTGATAAGTGATGAATTAATAAAAACCACCAAAGGGAACTCAACAGCAGTGCAGTAGAAAAGCATAAGAGTGGGATTTAAGATTGGTAATTTGGATTTGGTGCAATTGTTACTGTGAAATAGGAAAACCTAATAGAAAACTGGTGCAGTAAATATGCCAGATCAACAGTCCAGATGCTCCAAACACGATGTCAACAGTAAGCATGTCAAATGATAGGACAATGTAATTAATTTCAATTTTTAATATTTAAACACAGCACTCATAGATGAAGCTTAAGATGAAGTCAATAATAAATTAGAACTTTGGAGGAACTCTTTGGAGTCGATAGGTTTTAAGTAAAAACAGAATATATGCATTGTAAATAATATAAGCATTCTAAGTTTTGTTTAGGGACACTAGATAGTCAGTATTGGAGGATGATCATGGACAAAATGACGGTGCCAAATAACATCAATGTCAAATATCTAGGATCTATTCTTTAACAAGATGGGGGCAGTGACGAAGATGTGAACCATAAAATTAAAGAATGATATGCAAAGTGCCGAAATGCTACTGGAGTCTTACAACCCTAAAATACGGACAAAGTTAAAGGAAAGATTTTATAAGATGGTACGTATGCCAGCCAAAATATATGGTTGTGAGTGTTGGGCGGTCAAGAAACAACACATCTGAAAAGATAAATATGATAGAAATGAGGATGCTGACATGAATGTGTTGGCATATGAGGACGGGCTGCATTTGAAATGAACATATCCGCAAGAAGATGGAAGTGGCACATATAGAGGTTAAAAAATGAGGGAAGGAAGGCTAAGATGGTTTAGTCATGTGTGTCATAGACCAACAAATGCTTCTGTACAGAGGGTAGAACAGAGCAAAGTAATTGGTGATAAAAAAAGAGAGAGGCCCACTCTAAATAATATAGAGCAAAGTTATAACAAAAGATCCTATGGTTTTACATCTCATGGAAGAAATAGCTTAAAATCATGTGGAATGGAAAAAATAGATTCACGTAACCGACCTCTACTAGCTTGGGATTAAGGCTGTTGTTATATACTTAAAACACCACACTGAACTGCCACATGATAATAAAGAACAGAAAATAATAGAAGGTTCACATACCCATCGTGCAGCATAGTTATTCATCTTATCAAGGCCAATGAAATTAGCCTAAGTCAGCCATTTTCATTTCCACATATTACCAATATTTTTAGCTGCACATCCACAAGGTGCAAATAAAAGAAAGCAATATTATTTGCACCTTTAAACTTTTAAATTGAGAGTGATCTAAAGTTCCCTAGAAAGCTTTGACTATTTATTTGACTACATTTATTCGTCTTTTGACCAAATACTACGTTGCGAGTCAGATGAAGAAATAAGATAAGAGCAATTTTTCATTGTGTGAAAACACTAACCTAAAGCAACTTGCCAACATATATTCGGTCAAGTGATTTCCAAAAATTGACCACCTAAGCTCTTAAAAGAAAGAATAAGAGGGAACCAAATTTTCCATGGAAGACAAGAAAAATGAAGACCACGCTGACCAAATGCTTTCTGTGATGTGAAAAAGCAGCAGAAGTTCAAAATTCTGAACTATACTCTCGCAATATTCTGTAGAAATCATATATAATCTCGCAATATTCTGTAGAAACCATACAAGTACAATAAGTTCCTGGTTTTACATTGTGTTTGATATCAGAGAACAGCATACCATGATACATACAAGAAATGCTAAAAGCATTAGTTCTTAATCGCAATCTCCAGAAAATATCTCATCCTAACAATATAACCATATTTTGATTATACATAACAGCTAATCCACTATTGGCTGTAAAGAAACCAAGATATGGAAAAATAAAGAGAAAATACCCAAAGCCTGATAAGTTAAACTTTTGGATCAAAAGTGATGTCAATCTAGTGTACTGATCTCATATGAACCTCAACAAAAGGCTTCTTTGTAGTGACTGCTCTTATGCACAATAAGTAGTATGACAATGGATGGCCTATGACTGGTAAAACGATAGCATTGGGTACTCTCATTGGTTTTCTCAAAATCTCCCGCGTGTAGTTCTTCTAGTCAAGCAAAGTACTCATTTGCATAGCCCTTGGTGATTCACATAACATACCAGAAATTAATGGCTTACATTCAGGGGAGACTGCTGACTGATGTGAATGGAATTCACAGGAGGAGAAGATGGCATTATGAACTAATCCCAAATGTCAAGAAAGGCAGAAGTGAAGAACACATGCTAACAAAGACATACAACCTAAGGGTGTTGTCCGCATTGCGAGATGGAGTTGATGCAATATCTCCCCAAGATGGCTTTCCCATACTGAGCATAGTTTTAGAAGATTATTCAATTCATAAAGCAGCTTTATCTAAAACACTCCAAACTGTTCCAAACATCTAATGAAACAAAGGCTATAGAAGAAGTTACGAATGACTGCAAGGATTTAAGTCTAAGAATTATCCTGCCTTATCAGTATTCAAATGCAAGCACAAATTCGTATCTAAAGTGACAAACATAAGATTGTAACAAATTGTTCTCTCATTCCTCAAAATAACTTGCACTACATCCACAAACATACAACAAACGTAGATTGGTATGGCTTAAACACTTGTACTATTTAATTTCAGTGGAATAAGATCTCAAAGCCCATCCACATGCTTAGGCTGATTACCAGACACAATATTTATGACAATTGGTGAAGTGAAAAAAAAAAATAAAATTGTAGAACAAGAACATAAGTATTCTACACTGTTAAGCTATACCCAACCTCTAAATTTACCTCCACAAATACACGAAATTGAACTTATGATTTTGGAGAGAATAACACACCTAGTTGTGCAGCATAAGTCTGCCAAGGCTGTAATGCTGCAATTGTTGACTCCAGTCGTATTCAAAGCCATTAGAACACAAGAAAGGCCACAATCCCAAGAGTGCTGCTGCCTTATGTGTGGAACCTGTAAGCATAAAGAGCAATGCCCATCATAAAATTGAAAAGCTAAAGAAAAGCTTACTGAGAATGCCCATCAGAAAAATTGAAGATCAGGAAAAACCAAAACTGTAATTGACACCATTTTTTCAATCCATAATAAAAAAGGAGGACAAAGCTAAAGCCATAGTGCCCTTACTTCAACAAAGTGTGAGTAGCACAGGACAGCATGCTGTCTTTTCCTGCCACTTGAAGATGTTCAATTGTGTCACATTCTCCAGCATTAATATCTGAAGCATTTAAGTTTTCTTCTGCTTCTTCCACATTAAAAATCTTGCTTAACAGAAAATACAATGGCCACATCAATGACCAAATTAAAAATGCAATCCCAGAATACTATTAGAACTCAAACATAGCTTCTGCCTGCTCAGAAAATATCTAAGTCAACTATTCCTAGCAGCCATCCAGAAGTGTTCCAAAAATACCAATGTCCAACCTGTTGCAAATTCAACACATGAGAGGTAAAATTTCCAGCAGGAACAATGAAAAAAAAGCTTGATTCAGCTAATAACATGAATTCAACTACTCCAAGATTGAAATATCACATCCTTGCACCAATTTGGCTATTCCACGCCTCTTTAGACTGACATTACCACATCATGAAAAACGGTTCGTGTAAACACCCGAAATTTTCACTGACTAAACATTATTTCATCAAAATCAAAGCTCATAATCATGTATTTTTAACATGGAAGTAAACCTAAATAGTTGATTATTTACATTAACAAAAAAAAGTCAACGAATTGATGAAGGAGCTCCAGCTCCATATTTGAACGATTAGATCATCGATGAATTCAAAGGGACAGCAATTCAAACAGATCAATAAGTCCCAATTAAGTTATATATAAAAGCTCAAAATAGTGATCCAACGTGAAACTTTTGAAAATAGATCAATCCCAATTCAACTAATCCAATTAAAATTCAAAAGAAAAATAAAACTTAAACAAATTATAAAGCTAATAAGTTTCTTGTCCATAATAACTGTCCATGTAGAAATCAACATACATACACACCCGTATGAAGAAAGAAAATAAAGGAGAGAAAGAGGAGGGAAAAAGATCTTACCTTTAGAAGAAAAAGGAGAATTTTTGAAGTGCTTAAGGTTTATCTGACAATAAACAGAAAAGACAGATTCAGCTGTTAATTACTTTCATTCTGTTCTGTTTCTATTAACAAAATAAAGATTTGTTGATTTTCTTGTTTATACATTTTTAAAAGAAACAAGAGAGAATCAAGAGTGCATGAGAGTTGTAAAGAGAATATTGGGTCCTGCTTGGCCGCCGGGCTGGCCAGTCCTTCGCCGTCCAATGGCTGGCTTGCGGTGGTATGCATATTAATCAATGAATCAATGATCTATTATTGTTGGGCTTCAGCCCTCTATAGATTCAGATGGTCTCTTTTCTTGGATACCAACAAAATCCATGCACTTGTCCAATCTTTGGGTTCTTGGCCAATATGTCCATTGGGTTTTAAATTTTTTTTTGGTTTGTGGATTTTGATGGGATTTATAATCTCTCAGTTTTGAAGATGACGAAAATATGATAAAATAGATTTTGATTAGTGAATAGGAAATTGAAGATATTATGGCATATTTATAATACAAAACATTATTCAAATTAAATTAAATTAGTTAAATCATTAATATTTTATATTTTAATTAATTTTATATAAACATTAATTTATGTAATGATAAATGATCATAAATATAAAATTAATATTAAAAAATTTAAGTACAAAATTTTGTATTCAAAAGCTAATTATATTTTTGAACACTAGATTCTAGTTTGAAAATTAAAATCGAACATTTTTCTAGTATTTAAATATTTAACTAACCACAATAAATAATCGCTAAATTAAATAGACACTTAATACCATTAAAACGAGTTATAAATCACTTTAAGGCCATTGGATTTAAACTGAATTTTTTTTTTTAGTTAAAATCTCTCATTTCTATTAAGCACTAAAGTTCATATTGTAAAGAATTTAAGCAAATTCAAATGAAAATTTTTATTAAATTAAAATCTAGAGTTCATATTTTTAAGAATTTATGGAGTTTCATGTGAAATTTTATAAATGCTCTATTTGGATTGAGTGTTTATAAAAAGTTGGAAGAATTAATAATGAAATAGAATAAATGAGTTTGATTTGAAAATAAAGTGGCGAATTATATTTGTCTTTGAAATGATGGAAATGGAAAGAAATTATTTGAGTTTGAAACCTATGAAAATATCCTAATTTGGAGTGTTCTAATATAAGGGTTAGAATGAGTTTGGATATGTTTAGTATACCTTATGAATCAGTCCATTCAACTCTAATATCTCATTTAAATATAAAACCATTTTATAAAGAAATAACGCAACTATGAGAATTAATGCTTGAATATAGGACAAGACCCCAACATTATAGCTTCATATTTTTTTTAATATATATATAAAGGGGTAAGAGGGGACACCCAAAATAGCTTCATTATGACTTTAGGTGTGCGTATTTATATTGCCTTGATTAAGTTATATACTTCTCAATTAGATAGTACATCTCATGATAAACATACAAATTTTTTAATTATTTTAAAAAGTAATTATAACCATAAATTCGTGTGTATATATATAAGCAGAAAATATATTATCAAAAAAATAAAATTTCACGTCCATTTATTTTTTTTTTGAATTTTATGCAATTAAATAATATTTATTTTATGTTTTATAAATATGTATATAATTTAATTAAAAAATTAGAAATTTTAGATTTAAAGTTAATAATATAGAATAATTTTATGGATAGAATATATATATATATATATATATAATTAAAAAATTTCAAAATTTTACGAGCTAAGTTTGTCTCTATTAATATAATCATCATCATGAATATTATTATTTGAAAATTAAAATACATATAAAAGTAATTAAATTAAATATATAAATGCCAGAACACTATAAAAAATCCAAACACCAAAAATTTGAATCTCAACAATTGATTTAAAAAGTAACAGTAATAATAGAAACAATATCGGATTTCTGGGTCCATGGGGATAAGTTTTAGAGGGAAGGAAGGACGGTAGTGTACCAGTGAGCAGCGACTCCTTAATTAAGAATGAAGAACCAGACAATATTGGAGGAGGGTAAAGAGATACAACCAGACGTTATTTTCGACATTATCGAGTCCCAATTAACTCATTTGAGGTTGATGTTTCTCCTAACTTTCAAATTCAATTTTGAATTTTAACCAACATATTGCGTATCAACTCAACATTTTTTACCTAATTTTCCCACTTCGATTCTGTTTGGTATTGAGGTTAAAACTAATTATTTTTAAAGCATTATTTTAAATGTTGTTGGAAAAAGCAGTTTGAAAATATTATTATTATTTTTTTATAATTCGAATACGTCAAATATGCCATTAAAATAAATCTCGATGGCCTCTAATTACAATTTTTCAAAGTATGATTTTTTTTTTGGTTGAATCAGAGTTTAAACATCAATGTCAATCATCAAATTATTTCAAAGCTTAAAAGTTGATGATTTGAGATTTCAAAATGCTTTTTATTTTGTAGTGTTTATTGGATTAATTGGTAAGTACAAAGTAGGTATATTTCTAGAAAAAAACATTAATTTGCATAATGGGAA
Source organism: Omphalea diandra (assembly GCA_949677035.1). Taxonomy (NCBI): domain Eukaryota; kingdom Viridiplantae; phylum Streptophyta; class Magnoliopsida; order Malpighiales; family Euphorbiaceae; genus Omphalea; species Omphalea diandra. Next base: position 18,762 of record CATIWR010558859.1, on the reverse strand, counting down.
GCTTTCAATGAAAGATAGTAATTTACAAACTTTTTTTTTTGGGTAGATTTTTTTCATTTTTCTAATTTTTATGTAGAATATATGTCATGTTTTTTTTAGAATAAAAGACTAGATATTTCATTAATTGGATAAATAGTGCAAAATATATATATAAAAAATCTTATATGGTTATATATATTTGTAATAAATTCTAAAATAAACTACATATATAGTTTTAGTTCAAATACTTGATTTGTAGAAATAAATCATATTGTAGAACAATCGATTGGATCAATATGCAGTAAGCATGTTCTATTCGTGACATTTTTTTTATCACAATTTGATTTTTTAATTTTTCTATAAGTCTAATATGATTCATAAAAAATTACGGACTTACTTCAATAAATGTCCACATAGGTTTTAATACTATAAACTAACCAATAAAATATCAAATCTAAACACTGAAATACTAAACTTTCACCAACATAATAACAAAACACATAATTCTATGATAACAATTTAAATTTGAAGAAATAAATTCAAAAAATGAGTAGATATTATTTTAAGACTTAAAGAGATAAATCAAAATAAAATAAATATATATATAGATTTAAATTTTATTTGAAAAAATAATTAAAAAATGATCAATTTCTAGCTAAAATAACTAAAAATGACTTCTTAAAATCTGATTAGAAAAAAAAAAAAGAAAAAAAAATATTTAGTTTTTTTGTTTTGTTGTTATTGTGTTGGGCTAGAATAGAATATGTCATATGAACGATAAAACAAAAATTTTCTTTTTATTTTTAAGCTTCGAAAGAAAAATTAAGAACAAAATGGATATTCATATATATATATATATAGCTTACATACTTGCCAAGTCAATGATGTGGGTCATTTTCTTCCAATTCAATTTGCTTGTTGGAAAAGTTTCGAAATGACCAAATTTTCCATTGAATCATAACTCGAATCCATATGAGTCATTTTCTTCCAATTCAATTCGTTTGTTGGAAAAATTTCGACATGACCAAAGTTTCCATTGAATCATAACTCGAATCCATATGAGTCATTTTCACCTCTTATTTAATATAAAAAAATTCTCTAAATTTCTCATAGTTAATAGTGAAGCAAATAGAAAGTGAGTAAAGGAGGGAGAATGGCCCGAAGGCAAGGGGAATGAAATGAAGGCACATTAAGTTACCAACTTTGGTTTTCCATATGCTGAAATAGAACCCATTCAATTTCTGGCCTACTAAACTACATACTCATTATTCTATTGGTTGTAAGATTCTGTTCATAAAAAATACACATATATTATATGGTTATAAGGTTGAATTTTAAAAGGCGGGATGTGAAAAATAAAGAGAATAAAACTTAGGAAAAGTTAGTAAAATAAAAGCATGGAGGTGCATGCTCATCTTAAAAGTCAATGACTTGCTACTTTAGCTCTCACAGAAAGCAAAGTCTTTTCTTCTTAAGTAGCCGTTGGTGGGCAGTAGCTTTTTGTAGATGGAGGGGCAGTAGAATCATAAGAAGGTCCATTAATATGGAAAGAAATTGTATCATTGTCATAAATTAAAATCGTTTGAATTTTTTTCAAGCATGTCACGTGATCACTTATAAGATTTTCATTTGGAGTGTGTCCCATATTGATAGTGAAATACTTAAGAGAGTGATTGGTGTAACTCATTAATATAGTTGATAAAAATTTCTCATTCAATAATTAATAATAGTTATTTGGCAAAACAAATAACCGATATTAGATTTAATTTCAATTAGTTGGAGTTTTCATAACTCTTATTTAAAATTTTTTTCTAAATTTTTGTCGAAAAAAGTCAAAAATATCTTTATTCTATTATTATTTTTAGAGTTTTATTATTACTATTATGTTCATAACTATTCATTATTTATTGATTATTATTTTTATTAAATATAAATTATATATTAATTTGGTATGTATATGCAACAAAACTTTGAAAATGTATTATTATATCTACACATATATAATAATTTTCTTATTTAATAAATATATCTATATTATATATAATAACATGGATGAGAAAATATTTAAATGAATAAAAATTTCTTAAATTTAAGATTAGTTTAAGTATAAGATTGTATTATAAAATATTTTTATTTATTTTTATGTTACATTCCAAAGGCTAGAAAATATTATGTTAAGAAAGCTAAAATTTAGGAATAGAAAATATAATAATTCCATTTAGATCAACAAGGAACCTACAATTCAGTTTTTGGGTGCAATTAAAATTAGATTTTTAGTGCATGTTAATAATTGAACAAACAAAACAATTAATAGAATAAAAAAATTAAAATACAACAAACTAATTTTGTTATCCTTTGTTTTATATATATATATATAATCATTATTAGTTTCTTAATCTTTATATTGAACCCCCAACCAAAATGCTAAAGTGGTTGACAAAACAGTTTATTTTCCACCAAAATTCTGAATTAAAACTAAAAAAGAGTTTTTAGTTTGGGAAGTATCAAAGTTTGTTGATTACTAAGCAGTCCGTTATGAGAAGGTCGCCCAATTCCATTGTTTGTTTGCTACACCAGAACCCTAAGAACGGCTATATATCCATTCAAATGCATGGATAAATTTACCATGTTGTCCTCTTTTCAGCACTAATTTTACATCCCAATTTGGGTTGTGGCAATTGGTTTTGGCACTAGCTATTTTTTTTTTTTTTTAACACGGAGTTAGAATATTTTTAGAATCATTTATTTGTTAATTAAAATTAAATATTTTTTCTAATAATTTTAGAAATGCATCTTTATGCCAATTTAGTATATTAAGATTTCACTAATTGTCAATAAGTATTAGTTGAAATGATGAAAGATGTATTCTTTTTTTTATTAATATTTAAAGTTGGAATCCATTAAGAGATTATGTGAAGATAGTTTTCTAAGAAATCCATTAGGTTTGATGTAGTTAAGTCTATTTATATCAATCTAGATAAATTTAATTTAAGTAAAATTTTAAAATTTTTTATGTTATAAAAACACTAATTAGCCCTCAATTGAGATGCCAAACAACTTCAAAGTACCAAAACAGATGCATTTCCCAATCATCTCCTACAAGTTAATCAATTGGCTAAAAAAAAAAAAAATCAAATAAAAATCCATGTATTCAACCTCAATTCCATTATGTTCCATCCAAAGTTTCATTATAAATTAAAAATTAAAATGAGAATTTATTTTATTACATTTAAGTTTTTGATATTTTTAATTGAATTATTCATTTTTTTTTATTTCACTTAGCATATCTTGCTTCATTTCAGCCGACATAATTTACAATAATTTAATATTTTTTTTTCCTTCTATTGCAAACCTTAGTTAATTATATTATTGTTCATTAAAATTTGATCACAATTTATTAAAACTAATTGAGGATTCACATAATAATATGATAACTGAGATTGTAATAATACTAAATGTGTAATTACGATAAGATAAAAAAATATTTCTAAGTAATTAACAAAATTATTGTATATATTAATATAATTTTTATAATATATATGAAAATAAATGTCAAAAAATTTGATATTAGAATATATGTTACCAATAAAAATATGAAAAATTTTTAGGTGAACTCAGTCTGTCAACTAAGATCATGAACCATTCATTATATATTTGACAAGTGACATTGTTTGTTTAAAATTTATTAAATTTGATATTAAATATAAGTTATCTAATCATAGTTTTTTATTTTGCACATGATTGTTCATATGAATTTAATAAATTTTAATTAAATAATGTCGCATATCAAATATATTATGAATGATTCATAATCCTAATTAACAAACTAATTCACCTAAGAATTTCTCTAAAAATATTGATGATCTAAATGATATTAACAATTTGGATTCAACTCATCTTTAAATACGTTTCTGTGCTTCAACCTAACTCACCTGCTCTATCAACTTTCTATTTTAGTAAAAATGTTATAGGTGAACAAATAAATGTTGATTAATTGCAACTAAATTTCTATTGAGTAATTCATAAATAAGTAATAATTTGAGAGCCAAAATTAAAGTTTAGAGCATACTTTTTGCTCTATCCAATATGGGTATTTATTTGAATTGAAATATACTTTACTAGTGGCTCAAAAACACAATTATAATTATATATTTTATTATGATATTAAATATCTAGACCAACTAAATAATATTTTTGAATAATTAATTAATGAGATGAACATTTAAAATTTATATGAGCATAACAATTAAATATTATTATTTTCAAAAGATATTGCCTTGTTATATTTTAAGAGTAAATAAAATAATGCATATACAAAATTTATTTAAATTAGTATTCTATATATATATATATATTAAATTAATAAATTTATTGTGCTAAGTATTCTTATATCATGATTTGAATCGATTATCTGTTCAAGTAATTCAAATTCAAGTTTAATTTTATAAATTTTAATTATTTTTGAATTAATATTAAGTAGTTTGAACTTTTTCTATAGATTTACTCGGTCACGGTATATTAGGGGTACCTTTTATTAAATCAATTGAGATTAAGAGTACATCATGGTACTAACCTAGTATAGAAGAATTAATTTTTTAGAGTATTAACTCTAAAAATCAAACTTATAAAAATTTTCAAAAAATTAATCGCTTAACTTAACCAACTTGAGATTAAGTAGTTCAAAAATAGATTTGATTTATTGATGAGCTATCCACTTGTTTTTATAGTTTCCTGAAAAATATTTATTATATTTTGGTATTTTGGCTTGTTTCAAAAAATCAATTAACGAAAGATATTTTATTGATTAAAAGGAAAACTAACTTTTTTTAAGAAAATAATTTACTTTTTTTAAAAAATAAAACTATTTTATAATCTTAAAATTTACGAACTTTATATGCGTTTCTTATATATTCAATAATAAATGAAAAATGAATGAAATTTTATAATTTAATTATTTTTATATTATAAATTGAAATAAAATTATTAGTTTTTTGTAAATCAAAAGTTAAACATAATCTTCTATTATTTTTCAATATTACAATAAATAACAAAAAATTAATTAATTTTCATGGAACTTTATTAAAAAAATATTTTTTGCAAACAAGCATTTTTAAGAAAATAAACGGAACTCCTTTGTTTAAATGGTGCAATGGGATTTACAGTAAAAAAAAAAAAAAAAAAAAACAAAACAGAAGGTAATGTGGAAAAATACAGAAAACAAGCAGGGTAAGACTGTAAACTACCATCGACACATCCGTCTGCACGGCAGACTGGAACCTTATTATTTAATTATTATTTTGAACGTACTCTCTACTCAAAACACTGATATCGAGAGAGAGAGAGAGAGAGAGAGAGAGGGCGAGTGGGAAGAAGAGCACAAAAACAAAAGAGAGGGACGTTAGGCCGTGGCATGTGCCCATTACCAGTTTACCGTTTTCAGCTTCAAAATCAAATTTCAAGTGTATAATAGTAACAGTAGACAAAGGGGACAAACAGAATAGAAGCGAATTTGCCAATTGTATATGTATACGTCTATATAACAGCAAAGCTGAATCTAGCATGACCCACCTCAAAATCAAGCTGTTTAAGCTTTTGGGTTTTTCATTTATGGGGTATATATGAGTCTCAGGAGAATGATTTCAAGAATCTGAGCTTTTGGGTTTCATAAAGATCACAAACTTTTCATCAAGCATGGAAAAAACAGTGAGCAAGAAAGGTGGAGGAGGAGGAAAGGGATTAACTAAGAGGAAGAAAGATGGGTCTGAGTCTGTTACTGAGTCTGGGACCGAGTCAAGAAGTAGTAGCAACAGCAGCTGCTCCAGTTCTGATGCAACTTCTGTTGAGAGAGTGAAGAGTGTGAGTGTGGGGTGTGAGTCTCCTTCTCCGTTAGGTTGGCCGATTAGGAAAGCTGGAGAGCAGAAGAAGAACTTATTGGCCTCTGCTGGAAAAGAACATGAGGAAAAAATCCATCTTGAGGATTCCTCCAAGTTCAATAAGCTAAGCTCTAAGATTTCAGGTTTGTACTTGTAATTTTTCATTTTTTGAAATTAAAGGGAACAAAAAAAATTCAAACGTTGCCTGATTCTATGTTGAAACTTTCAACAAGAGTGAAAATTTTGAATCTTAAAAGGTAGAAATTTTGAAATTTAAATTTCTTTGTAGCTCATGGTACACAATATACACTTTTTTCTGTAAGCATTATTATTTTTTAGAAAATAATATGCGAGTTAAATTTTGTGTAGAGATTGATATGATGAAGGAGAGATTTGCAAAATTGTTACTTGGTGAAGACATGTCAGGGTCTGGAAAAGGGGTTTGCACAGCTTTGGCTATTTCAAATGCCATTACTAATCTCTGTGGTATACTCACTCTCTTTTAGTGCATGTGTGTATCGTAATATTCAATATTCAATTTGATTCTAGTTTAATCTTCTTGGTTATTGCAATATCTAGTTACTATTTTTGGGCAATTGTGGAGACTCGAGCCATTGCCTCCCGAGAAGAAATCAATGTGGAGAAGAGAGATGGAGTGGCTTCTTTGTGTTAGTGATCACATTGTTGAATTAATACCCTCATGGCAAACATTTCCTGATGATAAGAAGCTAGAGGTGAGTCTAATTTTAGTGCCACTTTAGCTTCACAATTCCACAAATATAATTTACATAATATGTAGAGGCCAGCTTTTTTCATGAAAAGGTTAACGAAAAATAAAAAGTTCAAAAACTTAAATCTTATAGTTTTCCCTGTTTGGGACCTGAAATTGGGTTTGTGAATTGTTCTTAAGCTAAAAAGCCTGAAATAACATAACATGCCAGTGAAAGTATGGTTCACCAGAACATCAAGTCAAGGCTTGATTTTTGAAGTTATATGTTGATAGCATTTTAGCTTTATTTTAAGATTTTAGTCCCAAATGTAGCCTTATTATATTATTTTCAGCCATTACAAAGTGGGAAAAAAATTAAGCTTGTTAAAAGTATGCCGTGTTTGATAACTTTCTTTTATTTTATTTTTTTTATCAGTACGAGCAGACAAAACAACCAATATAGTCAAAATATAAGGAATTTGATTATTGGGAATCAACTTTATTATTCTTTCCTTCTTTTTCCCGAAAGTTAACAGGGTTCTGCATTTTGTAGGTCATGACTTGCAGGCCAAGATCAGATCTTTTTATCAACCTTCCAGCTCTACGTAAACTGGACAATATGCTAATTGTAGGTCTTAGCACTTTTTGTTTAACTTGTAGCATTATTAAACTTGAGTATTTTTTTTTTTGGCTCAATTTTTAGACTTCTTAATCTTCAATTCAGGAAATACTAGATAATTTTGCCAATACAGAGTTTTGGTATGTTGATCAAGGGATTGTAGCCCCAGATGCAAATGGTTCAACCTCTTTCCGTATAACAGTTCAGAGGCAGGAGGAGAAGTGGTGGTTGCCTGTACCCCGTGTCCCTGCCAGCGGTCTAAGTGATGATTCAAGAAAGCAATTGAATCACACACGTGAATGCGCAAATCAAATACTTAAAGCTGCAATGGCAATCAACAGCATTGCTTTAGCTGAAATGGATGTTCCTGATTCCTACTTAGAAGCACTTCCAAAGGTATGCTGCTTTTGAACTTCTCAACTGTTTGCATTTATATTTAAATCTTGACTAGCACGAGATAAATTTTGGGTTATCACTATGATATGGATAATGAGATTCAACTCCATCTGATTTGTTTCAGAATGGAAGAGCTTGTCTAGGGGACCTCATATACCGGTATATTACTTCAGATCAGTTTTCTGCAGAGTGCTTGCTTGATTGCCTAGACTTGTCCACTGAGCATGTTGCTCTAGAGATTGCAAACCGTGTGGAATCTGCAATTTATGTATGGCGTAAAAGAGCTTATCTGAAACCTCCAATTAATCCAAATCGGTTGACTACAAGGTCATCATGGGAGATGGTCAAGGACTTTATGATTGATGGAGATAATAAGAGGGAAATGCTCGCAGATAGAGCAGAAAGCCTCCTGCTTTCCTTGAAGCAACGGTTCCCTAGTCTAAGCCAGACCAATTTGGATACCAGCAAAATTCAATTCAACAAGGTTGGATTTCTCTCCGTAACTGTTTGTTCCTAGAATTCCATTGTACTTCTTTATTATTTATGTGAGCTATACTTTGTCTTTGAAATTTCAGGATGTCGGAAAATCAATTCTTGAAAGCTATTCAAGAGTTCTAGAGAGCTTGGCATTCAACATCGTGGGTCGTATCGATGATTTGTTATATGTGGATGACTTGACTAAACATTCAGATAAGTTACCGGTTTCCACAGTCAGTGTCATTGCTCACAAAAAGGTCTCCTCTGTGCCTGTCTCAGGCACTCCATACAAAACAACGTTCAGTATGCCAAGCTTCTCGCCTGCACCACTTATTAGTCCTGCAAGAGGAGAGAGAACTCCATTTCTACACAAAATCAGTACCTTGAACAACAATAGCAACAAGCCTCATCGTCGTGGATTTGGAGTGAAAAGAGTTTTGACAAATTATCTTGGTGTGGATGCAAAAGCAAGGATATGTGGGAATTCAACTGAAGGGTCATGTCCAAATCCGAATAACACATAAGGTTGAGGACATGAAAAAAGGAGACGGCTTATCACAATAAATGCTCCTAATTATATTGCAACTTAAAGTAGTTTGATGGAAAAAACAGAAATGAAAATATAGTTTGAGAGTCAGAGTAGGGAGTACATTCATTATAGAAAAAGCCTGATAATGTAATCAATTACTGTTTAAATTTATTGGTTAAATGTTTGTTGATGGTTACACTGAATGATGGAGTAGTACATAAATGTTAAAACACTTTGTATCAAATTGTTACTTCTAGTTGCAGACATTGAGGAACATTTTACCAAAATGAAAAATTTGTGGGGGCATTCCGAGAATTGAACTCTGGGACCTCTCGCACCCTAAGCGAGAATCATACCACTAGACTAAATGCCCAACATGGCATCAGTCAACATCAAAATAAATCAAGTAAATTTTTTTTTTTTTTTTTTAAAAAACCATGAAAGATGCTAAAGCAGGCAGTGGTGGTCATTTGCTGTTTCTTACTTTTTATCCTTTAACTTAACATGAAAACTTGTAATTTCTGATTTTTGTTTTCACTAACCATTACAACAATGAAACTTGATAATGATTTTTTGAAAAGTTAGGACTTTTTAGTTTGAAATCCAATTTTGTTACCTCAAATTAAAAGGTACAAAACAAAAAAGTCTATATAAATTTAAATCATAAACAAGATTGTGTTTCCAAGATTAAAAAAAAAATTTAAGGGTTTCTTATGATTTTAATCTTGTAGTTTATTTTAACACAATATCTCATTATTTTTTTATAAAAATAAATTATAATGTTCATGTATTTCGATATTGTTAATTTGAAGGTTTTCTAGTTATTTTTGTTTTAAATTTATATGAAATGACTATAATATTCTCACTTTCCTTTAAAAATTTTCTTCTTTATCAAATCTTTATATTTCCAATTTATCAAGAACTATACAAATTTTTAGAAAAATAATTCAAATTAAGAAAATAAAATTGTAAATTTTTTTAGTATCCTTGAAGATGGACGACCAAATTCATATGACGCATCATTAAAAAAAAAAAATAAATTAAACTCAGTACACAAAAATCAAATATCAAAATCAATCAAAACTCAAAACCCACCCCATAACACGATCAAATATGCACATGCTCGTGGCCGAGGCAGTGACGATTAATAATGTTTGAGCGACTTGCGGTGTCCGTGGAGAAATCGAAGAATGACGATGATGAGGGTAGAGTGAAGGGACAATTAGGAATAGCGCAGAAATCGAAGATGAGGAGGTAGCAATGATGATGGTTTTGAAATGAGAGATAGAGTAGAAAATGACGATGATGGTGTTAAAACGAAAGGTTTGGTCTTGGAGGCAGGAGAACGACGTTGAGGGTATCAATTACTACATGAACTATTGGCGCAACAATGTTGTTAAAGATGTCATTGTTGCTGGGTTCAGTTGTCGCATCTTCTCCTTATCTGCCCAGTTTGCCTTCTAACCTTCATTTCACACCAGCAGTTAAAATCTGAGTTTTTATTAGGTTGATTATTTTTACTGCTCTTCCTCTTTATCTTTTGTCTCTTTTTATCTCTCCAGAATTTCATAAGTTAGTTTGTAATTTACTTCATCCGTTTTACAATATTCATCGCATTATAATAATGCACATCGATTAAAAAATAATTAATAAGGATTAATATATCTTTAATTTTTTTTTATTAAAACTCTACAACTAAGATAGAGAAAAGAAAGAGGAGTAATGAAAATAAATTTGAAAACAATTAATTAATGTTGTTTTGATATTGTAGAACGATAAATATTTTGAAACAAAAACACTTTTAAAAAATGACAAATATTGTGAAACGAAGAGAGTATATATTTGACAAAACTTAGGACATTCAACAATTTATATTCAAGCTTTAATTCCCTTTATTTGGTTAGAGAGAAGTGAGAAGAAAAGAAAATAAAAGAAAAGAAAAAAAAAGAAATTGAAAATATTTACATCATTTAGTTTGTAAATAAGGGAAAGAAAACAAATAGAGAGAAATATTTTTTAATAGGTTTGTAGAGAGAAATTATACTAATAAAAGTTTATTTCTATTTTTAAGAGAAATAAAAAAATATTAAATTGAGTAGTGTGAGATACATTAAATTATTAAAATATCCTTAATTTATCTTTATATATTATCTTTTTTATTTTCGCTTTTTTCACATATTACTCTCTATTTCTACACATCTGCAATTGAAGTTACAATGCATGTCTATTATTTTTTAAATTAAGTTGCTTGTTTTTTTCTCTTTTTCTCCCATGAATTTCTGATTGTGATATATGAAACTTATGACTTTCAATTTCAAATGGTCTTCAAAATCTTCATACGTTCGAACTAATATCAAATGACTCTTTAAACTAAATTGCGAAATACCCATTTCTAGATTTAATTTAAAAAAAATTACTAAAAATGAGGTTAACAAGATCAATTCATACTTTACCATCTTTTATATCTTATAAATGAAGAAGATCCAAACAAGAGAGAAAAAAATCAAAATTTTTTTCTTTTATTTTCTCTCTATATCTCTTCATTTGTCCTGCATAATTAGCATACCATATAAAGAATTAGTGTGAATCTCAGTCCAAGAACGACAATAGCTTTTCTTTTTTAAAGCAGAGTTGTGTGTGGCTAGATTTCATGACCAAGTTTGAATTTGGGTTAATGAAAAATTATTTGATTTTTGAATTGTCTGATTAGATAATGTGAGTTTGAAATTTTTGCTCTGATGATGACGATGAATTTTTATTGAAGATGATGTCGTTGTAATATTGAAGAATTGAGCATCTTTAAATGCAATATAAAGATTTACTGACGAAATTTGACTTTTGCAGTTTTGAATGATGGAAGAACCACTGGTTGTAGATGGAATGACTCTCAAGTCTGATGAAAACATACTAAGAAGATATTTAAATTTATTTTTATAAAATAAATGACGAAACAGTATATTAGAATAAACCATCAAAATAAATTATAATTAATTTAAAATTTAATGAAAAATTACCCACAATTTGTATACCGTCACAATTTGATAATACTTAAAAGCAAAACATAAATATCAATATAAATTAAATACGATTTTTTTTTAAAAAAAACAAGCATCACAAACTTATTTCAGATATATTTAGTACAGTGATATCACTACTATTACTAATAGTAATTTTTAAGGAAAAAGAATTTGTTTATTGTGAATTAAGTTTATATTTAAAATAAACTAATATTTAAAGGTTTTTTAAATAGTTGTTAAATTAAATTGATAACGTAATTACATTAGACTTGTGAATGAGATTCAGGCACAAATAAATTAGACAATTATAAAAAGGCCAGATATGACGCAAACAGGTCGTTGTAGTATAGTGGTGAGTATTCCCGCCTGTCACGCGGGCGACCCGGGTTCGATCCCCGGCAGCGGCGAGCATCTTTTTTTGTTTAACTTTCTTTTTCTCACTTTTCCAAAAACGGTAGTGTGTAGCTCACTCCTCCTGTGCATAACCGTACAGTTCGTCCACGCTAGCCCACTTTCCCGTTCATTTCCTCAGCAAACCCATCAACAACCGCATCAAGCACCTCCGCCTCTCCTCCGCCGTCCGATCAAATGACGACAGGCATCCACATCACCGCCCTAGATGGAATCATAAACGTAAATTCCATCTTCACCCTCGCCGTCTTCCTCGGACTAGCTTGAAACCCAACCGACCCAAACAACTCCCTAATAACCGACCCAACCTCCCCCTGCGCCGCGGGTTCCACCATCGTCAAAAACCTGGTCGCGTTCCACGTCTACTCCTTCAGTTCCTTCCTCTTCTCCAGCCTCCTCGCCCTTGCCCTCAAGCAGGCCCTCCGCATCGCCCACAACGGCGACAATTCATCTTGTTTCCATCACATGCCGGAGTTCTTCGCCCACATGAACAAAGAGCTGCTTCGGATCGGGATGTTGGTGTCGGGGGTCGGGTCAGTTAGTGGGTGTGTGTTTCTTATGCTCGCGTTGATAAATGTGGTGGCAGTTCAAGGTTGGGACTTTGGCTTGTGGGAGTGGGCATAGTTACTGCGGTTGTGCTTCTAGCTGTTTTTGTACCTATTGCGCTATTGATTTATGTTTCTCTTGTTTTGTATGCTTTTACTCGTTAGATGCGAATTACTGTATTTTGATTTTGTATGTGAACCCACAATGTTATAATTTTTGGAGTAGTCTTTATTATGAGGATGTTATTGCTTTGGCTGAAATCACAATGATTGGATGTTTCTATTTTTATCTAATTAAATGTGATTTATTGGAATTTTTTTAAATGAAAAATTTGGCCCTGAGTGAGGTTTGGACTTGCAATTTATTTTCATCTAGAAGTTATAGTATGTTGTTTCTTTTGGAGGATTTGTGGTGTGTGGATCCCCTATTAGTCTGTTTTTGTTTTCTAGTGTTAGGGGGGATGGAGTGGAGGGGAAGTGAGGATTGGTGTTGTAATGGTGGATGAAGGTAAGGTGGGTAAATATTGTTTTATTGGATTGGATGGAATTTTTAAGAGGGGATGTGGGCGGCAGTTGGAGCATGATTGCTTCCACTTGTGGAATATTTATTGGGTTGGTGGAGAAAAAGGGTTCTTAGTGAAAGATAGAGGAGTGGGTTGTGCCAGGACTCTAAGCCTGTGATTTGGCAAAATTCGGAGGAAAGAAAATAAATTTTATTTTATTTTTTTATTTTTCTCTCTTATATTTGGATAAAAAGGAGAAGAAGAAAAATAATTTTTATTTTTCCTTAATTGGATAACCAACTATGGAAGGAAAAAAAATAATATGTAATGTATTTTCAATTTTACCTTTTATTAAATAAAATATTTGACTATATAATTATATTGTATAATGACAAAAAATAATAATAATTATTTAATTATTTTATATGAAATTAAAATTTATATAATGATAAATATAATGTTAATACGAACAAATTCTAAATTTATTTTTATATTTGAAATGTTAAAAAAATATATTTATAGATTGATTTATATTTTTTAAATATTAAAATGTAACAAAAATATTTTTAAATATATTTTTTAAATTTTGAAATACTACTATGGAATTGTCGAGTGAAAATGAGAATAAATTAAACAACTTTGGTTTGGTAGGTTCGGTTCGGATTGTTTCAATTAAATTACATGTATTTTAAATTTTGTTCGATTCAAATGAGTTTGATTTATTAATTACTTCAGTTAATTCAATTTTTTTTTGTTTTCTATATAAAAAACCTAACCAAAAACCTAAAACCGAATTTTTTAAAAAGTATAACTGAATAAACCAATTTTATTAAGAGATCAAAACGAACCGAACTAAACCAGCTCGGTTCAGTCGGTTTCCAGTTTGATTTGGTTTTTGCTAGGATTTTGTAATTTTTTACACTGTCCAGGGGTAGGATAGTAATTTCTGCAAAATCCTCTTTTTCTTCAATATTTTCTCTCCATTTTGGAGAGAAAATGGAGGGGGAAAAATTTAAGTTATTTTCCTTCCCCCTCCCAATCAAGGTAAAATATTTTTCCTCTCTTATTTTCCTCTCCCCCTTATTTTACTCTCTCCCAAGTTTAGTGAAGTGGTTGATTAAGTTAATTATTTATTTATTTATTGAAGTTTAATTTTTTAATTAGTATTTAAAAAGATCAACGTTAAATATTATATCGATATAGAAAACACATTTTTAAAATTGTTTAAAGAGAGATTTAATTTGAATTAATATATAAGTTAATCCAAAAATATTCTACTTATATATATTTTATATACGTCAAAACACCAAAAAAAAAATCCCAGTAATTTTAGTAGGAGAATTTTTATGCGAAGGATATTGTATTATATTATTTAAATTTTATTTTTTTAATGGAGAAAACATTAACTTCCATTCAAAAATTGCTCGAAATTCACCATTTGCTAAAACTTCTAAAAACAATATTTCAAAACTTATGACAACAGATGAAATCTTTTGGAAGAAAACATAATTTATTATTTAAGAATAATATAAAATGCAATCGTTTAATATAAGTATCAAATAAGAGAGTTCATACACAATCATAATTTTTGAACTTATAGAAATATTGAGTTTTTTTTTTAAATTAGGAGCACAAAAATCTTAAGACAACTACAATTTGATGAATACTACAATGTCGTTCACATTATTATACTATAATATTATAATTAATCATTTACCATTCATTTAGATAAAAATTATTATATACTATTAAATTAGATAAAATTAAATATTATTATATTAAATAAAAATGATTATTTATTATTAAATTATATCATATTATTTAATGATATTATATATACGTCACTCTACAGTTTCCTTAGCCAGAAAACACCCATCAGATCTTGCGACAAAATATTCCTTTTTACGTCATGAGGAGCTTTTCGAAGAATGAAAACACCATATCCGCAGCTAAGCGACAAATTTGCAAGTTAGTCAGCACTACGATTGGTTTCCTAATAGACATGGACAACTCAAACATTCCAATCAAGTTGGAGAGCTTTTCCTACACTAATCAAAACTCATTTAAAAAATGAAGCAGGTTCATCTGGCTTAGTAAGTCAATCATGCAACACCTTCGAATGACATTTATAAAAATCCTCCGTCGCATGTCCTCATAAGGCAAGCAAGATTATCTATAAAACCATGTCTTAGTTGTGTCAAGTTTCTCATAGACCGATTATGGAGAACTAGCCAGGAATATATATATATATATATATATTTAGGAAGGTGTAATTTCCAAACCTTCTCCCAAATATAGGATCATGAGCATCATGAAAAAGCCCCTAGCCAAGTTGTAAGTTGATTTAACATAGAAAACATCTGAAGATGAATCCACTAGACTATTATATTCATTAATGTCTTCCGTTAAGTGACACTAGCAATTTTGACGGAATTAGAAAATTATTTTTAGAGGATTAGTTTCAACACTCAAGTAATTAACGATAGAAATAAAGGCAAATAATGATAATATTTTTTTTTTTGTATTTTGAATGTGTTAAAAGAGACAAGATAAAATAAATAAGAGTTATTAAATTTATAATGGATCTATAGAGTTATACCCATTATTATTATTTAAATTTAATATTATATAAATTGTTAATATTTTCAGGTTAATTTTCAGTTGGGTAATTTTATACTCTCTTTATTCTAAAATAAATATCATTTTTAGAGAAAAATATTTTCTCATAATACTTGATATTTTCCACTTATCTATAAATATTAATTAATTTTTTTAAATTTTATTTCTTTTTTCTTTCATAATAATTATTTTTTTAAAATGTATAATAATTTATGAAAATAATTAATTAAAGATAATATAATTTTTTATTTATATAATAATACTTATTAAATTTAATTTTGAATATACGTGTAAAAACTTTAAACTTCCAATAAAGAATAGATGGTTACACAAAATTAAAGCAGCAATAATAATATTGATACTTCCGTAATTAACCACTTTTATGGTTCTTCGGTTGCCGGTTCACATCTTTCTCCTCCTCTTTTGAAACCAAAACAAAAATTTTATCTTTTTGAATTGTACTAACATAGATGGAGGTGCGCTAAGAGGTTTTCAGGGATTTTAAGGGCCGACGAGCAGGAATGATCTTTTTCCCCTTTCCCTTCCCTTTCTCTCCTCCATCACCTGCCAGGCCAACAGGTGCTGAGGACTCCTCTAACACAAACTTTTCTTAAATGGGTGTTTGGGTAATAGGAAAGTGCAAGAGAGTGCAAGAAAATGGAGGATGGAGAAAAAGTGCAGAGGAAATCTTATTACTAAATGGACATATACTGGTATGGTTCGTATTGACAATACCTAAGCTCAAGATATATATGGAGCTACTTAACAGAATAATGCCAACTCAGCAATTAGCTTGCAATTAGTTATAACCGTCTAACAATCTGTTTAACTAATTTCTCACTTTGAGCAACTTGACAACTTGAAGCAGAAGTTCTTTATTTCAGTTGTTTCAAAATGCCTTCACCTTTAAGAGACCTTGTCCACAAGTCAGGAAAAAGAACACGAATATGATCAAACTCCCAAGTAGCGTCAGATGGAAAAGAGCCAGACGAATGAATAAGCACTTGGGTATATGTCGATCAAGAGCAGCCAAAGGAGTTGGAAATAAAGCAGCGGGCACTGGAAATTGAGGAGAGACCTAAACTCAGTAGTTAGCAAAACAGTTGCACTGCTAAGGAGTTGAGCAGTAACTGAAAAAATTTGCAGAGAATGCTTCCTAGAATCAGGCAGTTTACTGAGGAGTGTACTCAGAGAAGAGTCAGAAATTGGTGTAATTACATCAGAATCTATGCCATGTAAAATAACCTGAGTGATGCCATAAAAGAATTTCATAGTAAGGGTCTTAAAATTCCAAACAATACCCCTAAAGTGGATAGCCACTGTACTCCCAAAACCATCTTAGTGTCTCCTAACGGAATGACCAGCATATCCGCAAAACCAAAAAAAAAAACAAAATACTCCTTGCATCTGCCATTTGAAATTTTTGCATATGTTACATTGCACCATATCCCCATTAGCGACTTCTACTGGAATCGCTGGGATGGGTTCGAATACACAACCGATGGAATTAACAAGGGCAATATCAATGAAATTGCGAGTACTGCAAGAGTCTAACAGTATGTGCAAAGACCTCTTCTTATTGGCTCTGCTTACTCTCATTATTTGGTGAGAATTACCAACATCAATACCCTTCATAGCAAACACAGAGACACGAGGATGCTTTTCTTCATTTACCTCAACATAACTAATCTCCTGATCATCCGCACCATTCACACTTTCATCTTCTTCAACTCTTTGTACAGTGATCATATGAAGCTCTTTATTTTTACATCTATGCCCTGGGGAGAATTTCTCATCACACCAAAAACACAATCCTTTAGCTCTTCTTTCATCCAGCTCCTTGTCACCGAGGTTTAAGGTAGTAGTTTTCCTGGCTTGGTTATAGTTACGAGGTTTGGATAAGTTTGATGGAGTGGGCAGTGATGATGGCTGAAGACTTGAATTATTTTTAATAAAAGTGGGAATTGGTGATTAGATCCCATGGATGAAGAGTAGTTCTTGAAATTGGTTTGAACATTAAGTTTTGGTTTATTGGAGGCTTATTTGAGTTAATTAGAGAGTTTCCCTTAGTCTGGCCAAGGCATTGGTTTGATGGAGGCTGGTGGGTTGTAGTAGTCTGACCTTAGATTGTATAGATGGTTGAAGGCCTATCAAAAAAACAACTGATAGCATAATCTTCTGGTAATTCAGCTCTGCCTAGTAAAGTCTCAAAAACATCCATGTATTCTTGAACGGATCCTTCTTTCTTGGGATTCATTAAATCGAACATTGGGATCTTCAAATGCATTGGGACTAAAACCTGCAATTCATAGCCTTGATACACTCTTCCCATTTAGGCCAATCTCTAGCATTTCTTGATTTCATGTACAATCTATGCCATTGACTAGCTTTTCCTTCTAAATGTACAACCGCCACCCTCACTTTCAACTCATGAGGAACGGACTCTAAGAAGAAATACTGTTCACTTCGATAAATCCAACTCAACATATCTTCACCATTAAATCGTAGAAATTACATCTTAAGACAGCTATTGACAGAATGGAAATCTCCTTGATGTTGATACGAATTGAGAGTTTCATCTAATGGAATATTACCAGAAGAAGTAGGCCCTGCATTACTGTTATTTCCATGCAACCCGAGAATGAGATTCTTCAACTCAGCAATGGCATCATCAGTTCTTTTGTTAGAGGCTTCAATCATGTTGTTTATATAATGTTTGACCGCCTCTTCGAATTTCTTCAAATCAGTATGCGATGGAGCCATCTTCCGAGTCGCTATCTTAACCAAAAATTAGAGGAAAATCAAGGAAAATTGAGAACGATTTGGAAACATAAAATTAATAAAATATAATTTTTTAATTATAAAAAGAATTGGATTACCTAATATTCAAGTGTACAAATATATAATATATTTACAATATTTAATTTTTATATTTTTTATTTAGATATATAACATATACATATATTAAATTAATATATAATCCTAAAATAATATTTATATATAATTGGTTTTTTGGTTCAGTTCAGTTTTTGTCTAGTTTCGATTTTATATATATATTGGTTATTCGAATCGGTTCAATTTTGGT
>CATIWR010558832.1:0-33131 GCA_949677035.1 Omphalea diandra | reverse complement strand
TTGCATTTAGTTTGTTGTATGGTGCTAATTCATTTTTAGCTGAGCAGGGTCCACAGTATGTCTGCACAAATTTTTGGACCTTTGTTTGCACCACCTGTAGTGGAATACAGTAAGTTTGCCAATTTCTTTTAGGCAGCTCATATTTTTCTCTTGTGCAGTTATATTTGTGTTCTTTTTTTATTATTTTTTGAGAAGTTCCTTCATTGTGCATGTGGATAGAGAGAGAGAGAGAGAGAGAGAAATCAATTTGATTGCACTGACATAATGCTGTGAAATTATTTCTAGTCGAGAATTCACACACCGAGTAAAATCAGTATCGATGGCTAAATTTACTTCACAAGAAGTTACTGCTCTTCAAGAAGGAGGAAATAAGGTATGTTAGGCCTCTTGCTGATGCCTTAGAAACCTGCATACTGTTTCTGTGAGTCATGTACTCAGCTTTTGTCTTCACTGACTTCTGCCTTCCATTCACAGCGTGCAAGAGATATTTATCTTAAAGAATGGGATCCCCAGCATCAGTCTGCTCCTGATGGCAGGTTGTCACTCATTTATGTTGTGTTTTATTATTCATATTGATAATGATTGCAGTTCTGATTCATATTTGTGCTGCCAGTAATGTTGAGAGACTTCGGGACTTTATTAAACATGTTTATGTGGATAGAAGATACACTGGTGAGAGAAACTATGGAAAGCCTCCAAGTGTAAAGTTGGTAAGTTTGCCATTTCCCTTTTTTGTGTTTTCTTGATGTTATAGCTGGGGTTAACTTGGCATGCTTAGTGTCACTGAAATCGTACTTAATTGTTCTTGGCTTCTAAAAACTTCGCCAATTAGAGATGTGTTAATCTTCTGATGGACTGGAATATTATGCAGGGGGACAAAGAGGACTCGTATCAAGGAGGGTCTCGAAGTCCACCATATGAGGATACATATGAACGTCGCTACAGTGAAATGTCTAGCCCTGGTGGAAAAAGTGATGACAGAAATTCGAGATATGGTTCTGATGAAAGAAGAAGTCCTGGATATGATCAAGAAAGTCGACAGTATAATGATTACCAGAGAAGTCCTGCTCGTCCTGAGATAGTCAATGACTGGCGACGGGAGGATAGATTTGGAAATGGGAAGAAGGCTGATGACCGTAGAATGTCCGATGGAGAGTCTAAGCTGGAAAGTAGGTCACCTGAGCGGCTGAAAGACCCAGAAGTTTCTAGTCCACCCGTTGTACGGCCTGTTAGAGAAATTTTGGGAGATAATGTTGTACCTCTTCGTATAAGTGAACCTCCCAAAGCCAATGTTGTAAGGGCTGCCGATGGCTCTGCACAGACTCAGGTAGAGCTTGCTTCTGTTTCATTCAGTTGTATATATGACTCCTAAACTTTTCTCTCTGCTTTCTATTTTCCTGTCATCACTTGCTGTATGATCCATCGCTTCTTGTGAGTCATTTATGTGAACTTTTCAGTTCTACGTTCTCTATTTTTTATTTTCTCGATATTTCTTATCACTTGTGTAATCCTTGTAAAATTTCAACCTTCAAATGAAATCACCTAGTGGCATGCAACATTCAATTGTTTTTGTGATGAACCTGATCCATGTTCGTGTTGGTTTCATGTCATTTCATGTGCCTCTGCGTTTGGCTATTCATGTTCCTCCTTGCACTCGTTTGACCGAAGGGAACAGATTTATTGTAATGGTCTGTTCTTAGTTTGGCTTGGGGGGAGCACATTTGCTGTGGTGAACTGCTCCAATATAACTGAACTGAATTATTTGGTTTTTGGAAGATCCAGTGATTCCATGTTAAACTGAGCCTGAACTTCAATTTTCTTGAGACCGCTACAATTTCATTCTTCTAGTTTGCTTTTAGGCCATCGATCTAATCATGACCTCAAAACTAACCAATGATAAAGTTTAGAAAGTTAATGGAACCTTCCATTAAAATATAATAAAAATCCTAAAAAACAAAACTGATACACTGATGAGGAAACCAAGAGTTCCTGATCATTGATATCACCAGAAAAATGATACCTCCAAAAATTACATATAAAAAAAGAAAGTTATCTTGGTCTATAATGTGTTGGTTTTTTAGCTTGTATTATATGTTAAAAAAGGATGATTTTGAGCTGGCTTGCATGACTGCATGGACTATATGGTGTGAGTGTAATGAGCTTGTGCATGGGAGGCCAATTAATGGTCCTGTTGCAGTTGTGGGGTGTGCTTCATGAATCCTACAGGATCTCAGAGTTGCCAATGAGAAGGGAAACTCATCTACTCTTTAAGACTGCTATTTCGCGACCTCCTTTGTCTGAGGTCATAAGGATAAACATGGATGCTGCAGTTCCAAAGGAAGGCAGTGCTGTGGGTTTGGGGTTTGTAATGTAAACCATGAGGCTTTGGTTCTCCACTCTGTTGGGCAGCAAAAATTGGGCAATTATACTCCTGAGCAGGCAGAGGCTTATGCAATACTTTTGGGAGTGTCTTTTGCTGCTGATATTGCTTTGAAAGGGTGGAAATTGAGAGTGATGCTGCCATGCTGGTGAGATATTAAAGAGCTGTCGAAGCCAGATTTGTTTTCCGTGCCACTATCCTTGGTCCTTGTGGATATCTGCCAGCTTTACCATAATTTCCTCCAGGTGTAGTTTATGTTTATTCACAACTCAGGGAATAGAGTTGCCCATGGACTAGCTTCCTGGCCTTTAGGTATTGAGGGCACTAAAATTATGGCAGCAACTGTTTGTCCTCATTCAACAGCTTGTAACTGATGACATGATTACTCTATTTTCTCTAATGCATTCTATAGGTTTTTCTAAGGGGGGAAAAAAAGAGGAAGATGTCAATGAAAATTACCCAGCCTTGATTCCTTAATTGGAAGGTAAACCACATAGTTTTGCTATTTGTAAGCCTTTGTGAGTATTTCCACGACAACAGACAGCTTGATTTACTCAATGCCAGCTACTTGGCTTCTCATGCCTTGGGTTACTGTAGCAAAGCCTTGATTAGGCAAGCTCTTAAAGGAGAAAGAAAGCTGAACGTCAACAAATTTCTATTCTTGAGATTTGCCCATCTTAAGAGTATCCATTTTATTTTGGGAATGCCACCATGTAGATCTCCAAGAACAGATGGATTATTGTTTTACACTCAATGACTTGAAAACAAAATATTGGTTGAAATGGCTCTCAGAAAAAGAAAATATAAAATAACTCAAGAACTGCAATTTGACTGGTTCTTGTATAGCTTTGTGATTGAATTGTCTTATACTGGTAATATGTTACATTTAAATTGCTGTGATTTTTAAATTGTAAGTGGTTGAGTTAATTAGCTCTATCTCTCTCTCTCTCTCTTTCTTACACACGCGCACAATTCAGTAGATTGAGTATATAGTCATCGCTATATCATTTTCATGTCCAAAAGTTTTCCATTTGAAGCCCCTGATGCATTTCTTCTCTGTTGTTATTTAAATATGCTTCATTTGGAAAATTTGTTCGTTTCATCACTCTTTTTAAATAGAGTTTTAGGGGTCTCCTCTCAGTCTCTCTGGGTGGAGGGAAAAAATAGTCTCATGGTTTTGTTGCATTTGATTGCAGAGAACTGCATCTTCTAGCAGTTTGGGATCAACCAGTGGGAATCCAACAGAAGTTAAATTGGAAAACACTGCCAGCTTAATTGATTTTGATGCTGATCCTCAACCACCTGTTAGCACTACAGTTCCTCATGCACAACAAACAACTGTCTCTCAATCCTTTGTGCAACCTGCTAATGGAACCATTGACAACAATTGGGCTTCTTTTGATTTTGCCCCTGAATTTAAGGTATCTCAAGCTTCTTCAAATACAAATCCACTGGAATCTGTTATCTCACAATTGTCAATGCCAGCATCTGTACCTAGTCAAATATCTGGCATGCCAAGTGGTTCTGGTGCTCCAGTTGCTGCATCTGTGGGTAATGTAGCAAATTTACCAGGTGGATTTGCTTCACCTGTTGCGTCAGCAAGGAATGCACCTGTATTGCCCGTCAACACTGGTGCTTCTACTGGGTCACCAGCTAATATCTTATCAACATATGGTCCCAATGTTGTTTCAGCAGCTGCTCCAGGATTGGCATCTGCAATGCCTGTCAATGGTGGTATAGCCGGGCAATGGCCTAGTGTGCAGCATCAGCAACCTTTTCTATTTCCTGTTTCAAGTGTTCAACCTACTTCTCAACAATTTAGAATGCCATTTGATGGAACTTCAGGCAATCAGGTAAAGTGGTTCTCTAGACGTGTTTGCAATTAATGCATATAATGTTTGTTTATGTATTCTTCTGGGGCCTTTTTTGCAGCCATGGAATTTGTCTGGGCCTAATGTCCAGGCAGCCTTGAGTACAGCATATACTGGAGCTCCTCAATTAGTCTCTACCTCTGTCCCAGGAGTTGCTTCTACTGGTGTATCACAACCTTCAGCTGTGGAAGCAAAATCAAGTGGAAGAAAAGAATTACCTGCGGTAATTTGCCTCATGATGATTATTATTTTATGGGGATCCATCTGATAACTAATGCATCTGATGCTCATCCTGAATGATGTGCAGGACCTTTTCGCTGCAAACTATTTATCTTTCCCTGCAGGGGTTCCAGGGTGGCCAACTGGTTCACCCCGTGGGATGGGGTACAGTATGCAATATAATGTTGTAGTGGTGCGTTCAACAACCCAACAATAATGAGTCAATTAGTTTATTATGATTTGGAAGTTTGACTGTTCCGTCATGTCAGATTGCTTACAATTGTAACTTCTTTATTGCAGCCTAGTCCAACTTTTCTCCAGCCTGCCAAGTCAACAAATCCATTTGATCTCAATGAGTCATCTCTAGCACAAGTCCATACTGTATGTGGTTAATTCATTTAATCTGAAAGTCATAACTCAACTTCTTTGGTCTTGTTTGATTCAATTTTTGCTATAGTATCTTGCTAGAGAGAAAAAATTCTGGCAAGGTTGTGAAAATCAAATATCATGACAACTTGGTGCTGTCTGATATGATTATTGTCATAGTTAAATTTCTGGAAAGAGTTGAAGAAGCTGTGGAGTTGTTATCTTGAAGCTTTATACTTATTTGAGTGGATATGGTTGATGAAGTTTCTCAAATGGGAAGAGTACTAAGTTCAACCTTTTCCTTTGGTCAACTTAATTAAACAAACTGCTGCACATGATTTTGTTGGTTGAATTTTAATTTAAATCACATTAATTTGTTTTATTTCTAACTTTCTTAATGATTTGTTTATTTCTAGCTTTCTTGACTTGGGTTCCTTGTGATGCAGTTTCCTTCCATGGCATCCTTGCATGGTGCTCTCCCAAATATGCCACCATCTTCAGGTTTACAGCGTACTTCCAGGCTTGGGACTCCCATGTCTACTTGGGGTCCATCCCAGTCATTTTTTTATCCCTCAGCATTGCCACCCCAGCCTCCATCTTATGCATCAGCTACGCCTCCAAGTAAAGTTACATATTATATTTGTCCTTTAAGAAGTCCCTGTGCTCCACCCCTTCTCTTCTTCTTCTTCTCTCGTTCTCTCTCTCTCTCATTGTCTCCCGCTCTTTCCATGCACTTAATTTTGTTTTGAAATCTCAGGGGCATACATGACACAACAAGTATCAAGCAACATGCCCCTTTCTGGGTGAGTATTAATTCAAGAAATTTCGTATTTGAATAGTATTTTACAAGTATCCTCTCTCCTCTATGAAAAATAAATAGATTTTACTGTTGTTTAGAATTTTCCTCATAAACTATCTTTTCTCTTATTTTATCTCCTTTTTTTTGTTCTAATTTAGTTTTCCATGGCTCTATATGCTGTCACAAATCCCGACCAATCTGTATAATTCTCTTTATATGAATGGGATTGTGTGAGTGACTACATTACTGGATAGTTGACTGGGTTGAATAACTGCAAGTATTACTTAAAATCATCATGCAACTCTGATTATAAATCTCACCTGTAAAACGATTAAATTTTTATCTGCATTGTTTCAGAATGAAATGATGATTTATTGTCAGAGTTGTATATATTCCCCTTGTTCAAGTGTTATCGTTCAAATTTTTTGCAGGCACCAAGTAGTAGGAGGCTTCAGCTCTGAGGGAGCTGCATTTGGTGCCATGAATATGGATCAACAGTTGGCTGGTAGATTATCAGCCCCTGCTACCCCGTCACCTTTCTCTTCTGTTGGAGGGAACCCTTTCGGATGAGCATGAACAAAATGCACCTGTGTCCTTGTTTCACAGGAAGCATCAACTTGTTGCTTCCTTCAAATTGCTGGGTGGAAAGTTTTGATTTTTTTGTCTTCAATCATCCAGCCAAATTAAAGAATATCTTTGTTTATGGAGCGAAGGGGTCAAATATGCATATCAGCCCTGAAAATTCTTTGGAGGGAGAGCCTTTGTAAATTAAAAGGTAGACAACTGGGGTTAGGTCTATTTTTTTATGTGCCTGTGATATCTATTGGCATACGTATTGTTCATTTGGATGAACCATGTTTGCCAGGTCTAGATCTTGTATCATTCTTGTGTCGCCTGCTGCTGCTAGAAGTCGTAACTCTCCCCCACTGTCTTTTCATGTATGATTATTGTGGTGAACCATTTGAGTGTGTGAAAAGCTTGTGGAACAATTATTACAGTTTACAGTTAGTGTGCATATATTGTTGAATTTTAAGATCGGTTTTCGTTTAAGTACAATTCTGTATTCCATCCCACTTTGTTGCTGGAAATCCTATATTCCTGTTTCGTTTCATGAGTTGGTGCATTTTATAAACTTTTGATGTGTTATATTATTTCAGATTAGGAATTACGGTAGTCTATTTGTAGACTCATTTTTTACTAGAATTGGCACGTCGATAAATTACCCAGTTGAATATCAAATATTAGAGCCCAGTGATATACAGAATTTTATAACATAAGAAATTTCACATCAGATCCAACACCAGGAAGGATATAAAACTTTTTTTGGGAATGTTAGGTATAGAAAATGAGTGGAGCTAATGGCTGTTTTGGACTCCATTTTTGGCATACGCTCGGTTGGTAGCACACTGCGGCAGTTGAATCAGTCCCCAATGTCGAGCTGATTGGAAACCGTTCGTACCAATTATTTGAGTGGGGTAACAATAACCCCCTTTTATGTGGTGCAGATGTGCGGAAGGTTCACTATTTTTAATTTTTTAGTTTCGGTTTTTTGCAATGCTATTATTTTTATTGCTTGGCATAGCATCTACCATTTTATCTTTGTCTATGCATACTAAGAGAGGAATAATATGAGTGAGATTTTAACTCAATATTCACTTTTAAATAGTATTATCTTATCTTATCTTTCTTTTTAAAACTCGTTATGTTACTCTTTTTATTTATTTTTCCTTGATAAGCTAAAATTTACAATAAAATAAAATTAAGAAGTTTAATTAATTAATTTCTTTATGTAATTAAATTATTTTAATTTTATTATTAATCAATGTTTTTATTATATAAAATAACTCAAAGAAATGTAATATGAAATTATGAATTTTCAAAGTGAATTATATCTTTAATATTCCTTTCATATTTTAACACTAACAATTAGTAAAGTTTTACTAAACAATTTATTGTAATAATAAAAATAATCAATGTTTTACACATGCTATAATACTAGAAAAAATTATTATTATGATTTTATAAATACAAATTAATAATTATAATATTTCAAATTTAAAAATTATACTTTATAAACATATCATTTCAAATTTGAAAATTATACTTTATCTAACATATGTGAAAAGTATATTATTTTATTATATTATTATTTTAATTTATTTAATTTAATATATAACATATCAAAATATATCTTTATTATTTATTTTATAAATTAACAACAAATAATTAATTTGGCCATCATAATTACATCCAATCTTTAGTATCAACAACATCATGTAGTTAGTAACATCAGTTTTTGTTTTGTTTTTGTTTTTGTTTTATTTCATTTTCCTTTTCTGAAAGAAACAATTACCATACTAATAAAAGTCTATTATATACTCACAAACTATACTTAACAATTACCATTATATCTAGTCAGATGGTTAAGATAGATATCCTCAGTTGCAGCTGCATATATACAGATATCAATTTGCATTCACAAATAAATTGAATTAAATTGATCTGCGCTTTTTTCTCCGTTTATAATTGGATTACAACAAAGAATTAGAATAATACTGATCAGTATATGTTCAATGTATCCGGGCTCCAGCATTTCGAGTATATTTAGCAATGTCTTGCGTGGTATGCACAGCAGATGATGGGAGCAATCTCAAATTGATTTAGAGGCCCTAGAATTGTCTTTAAGTGGATTCGGCACTTTGTCTCCACTTGAGTATGACTGGAGCCACCAGCATCCATACTGCAAATTTATTTTCTTCCGTCAGTATTGCAGTGTTTCCAAAACTGTTGAACTGGGTTGATGGATGCAAAAACTAGTCAAACATTAGCGTTTTTAAGTCAAAATGAAAACTACATTGACCGATTCCTGATGAAGTAGTCCAATACGAATTCCAAAATATTATTGTATCATTAATTCATCCAATAGCCCAAATTGACTTTATATGTATAACTGGAGTATTCTCAAATCAATTTATGTCATTCAGGACCAAGTCCCTTCCTAGAAAATCTTAAGAGTGCATGCCCATATTGGCTTAATGCATTCGCATGCATTAATTCCTCTAGATACTGTCCTAAGAATCGAACCCAAATATTAAAATCTCTTATTAATCAACCACAATGCAAGTACTTACAGTATACACAAACTGCTAGCCATTCATTCACTACTCTGACCCATGTGCTGGTCCAACCTACATCAATGGTCCACCTGCATAACAAGGGAAAGCCCATATCAATTTTGTTTCCTCAATGAACTTGTGAATCATTAATTAAAGAGAAATAAGAGGGAAAAAAAAAAAACTGTTTCTCAGATTATATTAAACAAACCTACAGAAAGATGGATAACAATGGCTTCTAGGGTCCTTTATCTATTGTGCATTAGAAATGTACTGTTAAATATACATTAAAAAAGAAAAGACAGATTTTGGTAACAGAACATACTTCTGAATGGTGTGATGAGTGTTCCAGCCAATCAATAGCATTGCAAAATACATTGCCCCTGTGGCAAATACAAAGTGGAAGAAGCCATAACCATATGGAACATCATCTGCCTCTTTTTCACGTTTCCTGAACTGCAGCCATTGTCAGAAATTTTTTTTCCTACTGAAAACTGAAGCTAGTTAGCAGTTACAAGTTCAGTAGCAAACCTGAAAACATTGCGAATCAATACCGGTGGAAAATGTTGCAATCACAATTGCAAGTAGAGCAACAACAAAGCTCTGTTAATAAGTAAAAATTATAGTCATGCTGATTGGAAATTATAATTATGATTTGTGACTATAAAGCCCAGAAATGAAGAAGGAAAATACTTAAAATACAGATTAAGGGCTCAGTTAATACTATAATGGTAAGCCAGTCTGTTTTCTTTGAAGCTTCAGCCTTCCTGTTGCAACTTTCACCTGCTGGTTCACTGCAAACACAGAAAAACAATGTAACAAGATTACATTGTTGTCATTTGTCAACTAAAATAAGTACATTTAGGAAGAAGATAAGTCAAAGAAACCATGCCTTCTAATAGCACACCAGCAGAGGAAAACCACATAAAGTCCCATGAGCCCTGGAGTCAAGATGCCTGCATTTACCTGTTTCAGGCAAAGGTCAGTTCCCTTTTTGTGCCATTAGGCTAGTAGCCTTGAGTGTCTGCCTCATATTACAGGAGGTCAAGGGTTAAAAAAAACCTTGAACACCCCCACACCCACCCCCCCCTCTCCCCCTTCTTACGAATGTCCAATGTCCAAAAAAGAAATTAAAAGAAAACTAAAACAAATTTAGGTACTTACTTTCGGATGAAGTGAAACACTGGTCATGAGTTGTAGGAGCACTAATGTCCAAGTGATGAAGAAAATATTAAGGAGGCAAGATGGTTCTGGTGCATACCAAATGTACATCAAAATTATCCCCACAGTGCATACAACATAGGAAGTTGTTGCAATTAGCATCACATGGATTTGGCTGCAAAGTAATCCATATTTTAACTCTAAATTATTTACTGCACAACTGATAATACAGGAAATTATTTAAGAACTACAAATTATAAAAATACTAGCCAATATATGTTATTCATAATAAAGGTTTCATTATGTCAATGAAAATAATTGTTTATTAGAGCCAACTAACTGATCTAGATGAGAAGTGTGTGTTTTTTTTTTTTTTTAAAGATGTGGGGACAAAAACAAAATTTGATAAAGATTTATGACATCAACCTTAATTTGATAAAGATTTATGACATCAACCTTAGTTCTTAACCCTAAATATAAAACAAAGTAATTATTTTTAGAAGAGCTAGTGAAAGGACTGTCCTATAGAATAGATCAGTCTTTAATGGCTATGATTATTTAACCACGAACACTTCATATAACGAGAAATTATTAATCTCTATCAGCAAAAGCAAAAGAAATATTTATACATATATTATTTTAAAAAAATGGGGGTGGATTCTTACCATCTGTCTGCATATTTATCAGATAGACAACAATCATTCAGCCATGTTATAAAACTGATGATGCTTATTAGTTGAATCAGGAGAAACACCCTGAAATATTAATTTATCAAAAATTAAATAAAAAATAGTACACAAGTAAGGCTATATTTAACTTCTTGAAAAAATATTATACTACATTTTTTTCTGTTACAATTATACTAGATGATACTTTCTGTATGACAGAAGTCAGAACTCACCCTGCACCAAAATGTGCAATTTCTCCTGCACAGCCAAGAAGATTAAATCAATCAATTGTTAACATAACAGAAAATACCAATTAATGTAGCTCTATACATTGGGTGGAATAAGATGGAAGAGAAATTTGATGGCACAAACCATAAAGCCGAATAAATGCAGAAGGAATAAAAAAGGTCATGATTGTTGATGCAATCCACAGAACTAACTTGGCAGACCACCATCCAGAATGCCATGCATCTCGAGGGTCATGTAACTTTGAAGTACCAACACTTGAAAGAAACATTATCATGAAAAATACCTATTGTAAAGATCAAGGAATAACTCAATATATAAGTGCGTCGAGACACCCACACACGCACGCGCACACACACATATGTACAGAAAGAAAACAGAAACTAACAGAGACAGTGTTAGTAATTGGAAGGATACGAAACATCCCAAACTCACTCGCAACACTGCTTCAGCACCCGAACAGTCTGATTTACCAGCACATAACTTTAGTCCTGTATCCGCAGATTGTTTTGTTGGTTGATGAGGCTCTAACAATGTTCGAATTGAAAACCTCAAAGTACTAATAATTCCAATATATCATTGAGCCAAAGCTAATATGCAAGAAATTATTGTTAGGACCACATAATATAATGTGCAGCACTACTTACTTTCCATTTCTGACAGAGCAGAGTGGCCATAGTCTCGAGCAGCCCAAGCTAGGAGATTGGCGGAGAGAAAGATTAAGGCAAAAACATATCTGGCCACCCATGGATTGGACCCATTTCTGAATTGTCTAAACCATGAGGTGTCCTTGAATATAGCTGCATGCCTCTCATTTCCGCTGCTTGTGTCACTCTCCATTTCTCTTTCATCAAATCACACACACACACACACCTTCATCATTGTAGCAGCAATGTGTGAATAGGTTTCATCTTATTTCTTCTCTGGCTGCCTGCAGCCTGTGATGTACACAAAACCTGTCACATGAAGAAGATTCCATGTAATATTTATTACCAAAATGTCAAACTAAAAACTGTGTCAGTTCACATTGAAACTACATTAGTACAATTGCTCATGTGACTAAAAACAAAATGAAACTGGTAACATTATAATTTTCTAGATTATGAGATTACGAACTTCAATGCAGTCTAATTAAAAAAAAAAAAAGTATGTTAAGACCCATATAGTCAAAAAGCCTACATAACCTAAAAATAGCTATTGTGATTCAGGCCATTGGTGTGACCTTGAAAATGAATGAACCTAACAACGAAGCAGATGCAGTTTTCTACCAACTTCTTCGTGGGAATAAGTTCCTGTTTTATGGAACATGAAACTTATTCCACTAGTCACACAAAATACATTCCCCCCTTTTCTTTTCGTATAAACAACAAGAACGTAACCATATTTGCAATGGCCTGCTGGCTTAGGCTTAATAACCTAGCAAGATTGGCGTGCACGAGTTAACAACTTATCAAAAAAGCACTTGAAGGTTGTGAATCTTTCTGGTGAGTACCTCCAGGCTGAAGTTACTCCCAGCTAGCTTTGCGAGTCGCGCTTGGAGATATTTATATATCTTTTCTTTACTTCTTTTTTTCCCTTTTTGCAAAATTTTCAACAAATAGTACTTCTTGAGATCCGTGCAAGCAAATGATGAGTAAAGGAATCTTTCCTTCTCTTCTCTTGCAAGTCTACTTAATTAGTAGTGTCTTTTTGGACTATTATACCCATGCATGTTAAATATTTAGTTTATTAAATAGTAGTGTTTGCAAATGAGAGCTTGGGGTTAGCTTGGTCTTTTGGCTCATTATTCATTTATTTTCTTCTGCCTTCTAAAGAACAGGTAAAAGAAAGATCGAGTTGAAAACTCAAGAAAGACAGCATACTTATTCTCTACTAATTAAACTCTATCACTTTTTTTTAATAGAAATAATAATAATAAATGCTCACTTTACTCTTTGTTTGGTTCCTGAGAAAATGAAAGAGAAACAACAACGAAATGAAAAAGAAACACATCTAATAATCATCGCCTCTCTGTTTCAGAAACAGAGTAGGATACCAGAGCTTCTCTAAGTTGTTGTTCGTTTACCGAGAAAATGTTGGATCAACATAAAATTGAAAATGCAAACTAAACTCAAAAACCGTTCCCTTCTACATCATCATACAATACAACCACCTTATTATTTCAATCTCATTTTCAACCAAAGCCCAGGACGCCAAAACAGATAAAGAAACACAGCAAAAATCAAGAAACGAACAATGCATCCATTAACATATATAAACTGTAATAACACAAAGAAAGAAAATGAATGTACCTTAAAGAAGATGCTGCTCTTGATCTTTAAACGATAACAATGCTTTCTTGAGCAGAAAATCTCATGCAGCACAAGAAGAACTAATTAATTATGTCTTTTAAACTCTTTATGTATCATGCAGCACAGAAAATCAAAGTTTTCTTCGTTACTGTCTCTTTTATATCCTTATTATGTCTTTTTTACCTCTGCCCCTAGTAAAGGAAAGATATAAAGAAAAAAGTGATTATAGTAGGGAACGTATTTCTTCGGTTGGATTTATTAGTTCCATTTTCATTAATAATAAATAAATTATTTTTTAAAAAAAAGAATAAATTGAATCAAATAAATAAAAATTATATATTTATAAATCAAATTAAAGGAAATTTATTAAAATTTTAATTTAATTTAGTTTATTTTGTCAAAATTATATATATTTTAAATTAATTCAATTTAAATTTCTATAATTTGATTTAATTTTTATATAAAATTAAATTAAATTTTATATTACTTTTAATTAAAATTAAATTAATTCAATTATAATAAAAAATTTAAAATTGAATAAATCAAAAATATTAATTTATTTAATTTAAGTTTGATAAAAGTTATTACTTTTTTTTTTGTTTTTGTTTTTGTTTTTTTTTAATCTTTGCTTTGTTCTTTCCTGCGGCCCAAGCTTATTGTTTCCGTTATACAGTGTGTTTCTAGATAAATCTATTCTAACAAGTGTTTCGTTTCACAGTATATTATATTGAAAAAATAATTAATTAGAAATAATTTTAATTAATATTAACTAATATATTTTTAATTATTTTCAATTAAAATTTTATAAGAAAACATTTAATTAGATGAAAGAAAGGAGATGATGAGGAAAATAAATTTGAAAAATAAGTAATTAATATTACATTGATAATGTAAAATGACAATTATATTGAAACAAATTTTTTTTTTAAAATGATAAATATTATGAAATGGATGGAGTAATTATTATAATTAAGTCCATTAATTATCCTAGGTCACGTTTGCTTTTTCATTTATTCATTTGTGGATTAATTATCCTCTTCATTGCACAATATCTATCGTTTTTTAAAAGTGTTTTTGTTTCAAAATATATGTTATTCTATAATACTAAAATAACATTAATTAATTTTTTTCTTAAATTTACTCTCATCACGTCTGTTTCCCCCCTTTCTATGGTGATAGAATTTTAATTAAAGAAAAATTAAGAATATGTTAGTCCATATTAATAAAAATTATTTTTTATTAATTATTTTCTTAATTTATGTGCATAGCTATAAAATGATAAATATTATGAAATAGATAAAATATATTATGGATTAATTACTCGTAATCACGTTTGCTTCTAATTGTTTATTTATAGTAGTAACTTCATTTTTGACTTTTTTTTTTTTAAATAACAAGTTAGAAAGAACTAAGAAATGAAAAAGAGCATCTAAATGATACTAACTAGATATTATAAGAATTCTCTAAATCTTTATTTAAAAAAATAATAAAAAAAAGAATACAAGCTGATCCGCAGCTCAAACAAAGAATATAAGAATTTGAGAATATATTTAGTACAAAACAAACTGAAAGTAGAAAATGATTTTAATTTTATTTTAATATTTGATATTTTGATTTATTTAAAAAAATTGAGAATGAGATTTTAAAAACTTAAAAAATATCTCATACTCTTTCTATCCTTATATAAACAATCAGTCACCAAATTGCTTTCTCTATAAACGCGAGAACAAATAATTCGTCTGCTTCGCATAAAATGGACGCACTTAAAATCAAGCTGAAAACATAGGCCACAGGACAGAGGAATTTTTTTCTAATCAAGAAAACCTCTGTTACAGTGCAGTTTAACATAAGAAACAGACAAATATAATTATCAGATCTTATCATCCATTATCTGGCTTTAAGGATATACTATTTCATAAAAATTAGTATTTTAGTTTAATGTTAAACATTATATTATTTTTAAATGAATATTATAATTCGAATTTCATCAATATATATATATATATATATATATATATATATATATAATTGAATTGAATTTGTTTTTTTCTTCAACATGGGTTGATTGATGTGTGGCTGTAAAGATGAAAAGAGAAATGATTTTGATATTTGTGGTCTTTTATACCAAATATTATTCTTCGATACCTGTCCTACATGAATTCAAACATAAATACAAATACAATTCCCAATAATTCTTAAGGAAACAGCACATATATTCCTCGAGAATAATCTTAGATCCACATATATATGGGCTACAATGCTCATAAGATTACTATATAAATCCGTCCCTTTTATTTAGTATTTAGTATTGTGCTCTTGGAGCCTTCATTTAGAAACAAAAGTTAAAAAGAATGTGCCTTTGGTGATCAAGCATTCTTTTTTTATTTGGTCAATTTATGAATAATAAAGTGTTTTATAATATTGTGGATTGGAATTTAGAATTCTGAAGTTCTATAAAACAATAATATCTTTTTGAACATATAAGCTTAATGAAGGAAAACAACATTTGGTTCATTGGGAAGGTATCATAATTCATAATTAGTGGAGTGACACGCATTGGCTATGAATCATAATGCATTAGGACAACGGGAACATGATTAAGCATGTTTTAAGTGACTGTGGAGTTGGGTGCAGTGGATGCTAGTAATCATTAGCCAACTCTTTCTCTAATGGTTTGTCAACACATCCTCTCTAAAAACTCTTTTCTTTTTTTCTTTCCTGTTTTTTATACTTTTTTTTTTTTTTCCCTATCTTACGTTCTTCAAGTTATTTTCGATAATTTTTACCGGTGTAATCTTTTATCTTTAAATTTATTAATTATTTAATAGATTTTTTCATCAATTTTTTAATATATTTTTTTATTTATTGAAAGAAACTGGTGAACTTTTTTTTAATTATCTATTTCTAAATCTGCACTTTAAATCATTATAATTTATTTTGTTTTATTTATTTTATTATGTGAATTCTTTTTTATTTTTATCTTAATAATTTTTAAATTTAATTTGATTCTATTGGTTTTTATAGTTTTTGTTTTTAATAAGTTATTTGATTTTTTTTTATAGAAACGAGTCAATTTTATTGAAATATGTATCTTCATGAGATATTTTTTTTTAATATGAAAGTTTATGTAATTTTTATGGATAGTCCTATACTCCTTTTTTTTTTTTAATTTAAACTCTTTCTAAAGATAAAAAAAAATTGATATGTAATTAAATTATAACTATTAAATGAAACATGTTTACTGAGAATAAATTATCAAGTTTTGTCAACATAATTAAAAATCTTCAGATAAAGCTATTATAAACATATTATTGTGCTTCTTAAATGTATTAATTTTAATATATGAATAAAATATTATACTTTCATGAAAAATAATTATTTTTAAAAAATATATTCATTCAGACGTATTGCACTTAAGCATTCATATTTTTGCATCCAATCAATTTCAGCTTCTTCAGATTTCTCCCATTTCATTTAAATTATCTTCCTTTGCTTGATGGGTTACAATAAAACATCTCAGCATAGTAAATAGTATTTTGTTGCTTCTTTAGGAGTTTATATCATGGTCAATGTCTTATTATTGATCGCTTTTTTTTTTTTTTTCCTACTGTATATCCCCCCTTACTTTTTCTATGAGAGCCTTTTTTTTTTTTCTTTTTTAAGAGTTAGACAGGTTGTAATTGATGCTTATATGATACCAAATAAAGGAAGCACTCAACAGAAAGATACACTCCAACTCAAAGGATCAATGATAAGAGCTCGCTTTAAGAAGTTCAAAGATGTTTTAGGAATGTTCATGCAATAGGAAGTCAAGAAAACAAACTTTGAAAGACGTTGGAGCAATTAGTGCATTTTCTCAAGGGCAAACGAGTCATTTTATACTTTCATTTCATATGTGGATTCTCAAGATAAACTCTTCAAGTCCAACTGTATAAATGAAGAAAATTGCATAAAAAAATGTTATAAAAGATTCTAGAAGGTACTAGAAAGTTAAAAAAAGTTCTAGAATATTTCAAGAAATTTCTAAAAATAATTCAAGCATCTTTTGATGAAAAAACAATATTCCTAAAGAAGGGAGCCAACATATATGATAAAAAATGTCAATAAAACCAAGTCAAATATCTTCTAAGATATACAAAATCTTAAGAATATTCTTTTCATTTATTGACCAAATTCTACTTCCTTTTTAAAAAAGGATTCCTTTTGTTTTTTGAATTGAATTATTAGCTAATGTTTTAGGAAG
The DNA here is from genome assembly GCA_949677035.1 of Omphalea diandra. Classification (NCBI taxonomy): domain Eukaryota; kingdom Viridiplantae; phylum Streptophyta; class Magnoliopsida; order Malpighiales; family Euphorbiaceae; genus Omphalea; species Omphalea diandra. Next base: position 15,774 of record CATIWR010558832.1, on the reverse strand, counting down.
ATATCTATATTCCCATTTAGTTTGTTTCTTATTTCTAGAATAGGACTTATGTATTTTATTCCTAGTTAATAAAGCGTTGTAATGCCTATAAATAGATAATTCAAACTATGTTTTTGGACTCAATTTTTTATCAATATAATTCAGATTTCTAGTGAGAAATTATTCTTCTCTTTGATTTCTAAAAGAACTTGGCGAGGTTATTTAAGTGAGAGATTAAGTAGTTTTGCAAACTTGTTTAGTTCTAAACTTAAAATTGATTAGTTCTTTTTAGGTTTGGTTTTAAACATCCTTTAATTCTTTGTAACTTAGGTTGCTAGATATTAGTTATTTAGAGAGCTAGTTAGCAATTAAAGTTCTTTGCTTAATTCTTAAACGTTTGTTGGACAAAGATTTTGGAACAAGTTACCCCCGTTTGTATCATTTAGTATCAAAGTTTTTGCTTCAAAATGAAGTACGTATCCTTTATTTATCTTGTTCATTGTGTTCTTCTTATTGCTCTTGTTCTAATCATTTTCTTGTGCTTCTTCTCTATTCATTTTCTTCTTTTCTTCTTCTTCAAAATCGCTTTCTTTTGTGTTCTTCTTCTTAGAATTATTTCTTTCATCTTTGTCACTAATTATTTGTTTCTAAAAAAAAGTGTTAGCGAATTGCACTTTGTTTCTATCAATTCGATTTCCACTACTTTATTTTCTTTGTGATTAGCTCCAATTATCAAAAAAATGAAAAAAAGAGGCGTCTAAAGCAAAAAAAGAGGAGATGTCAAAAAAAAAAAAAAAAGAGAAAGAAAGAAGTTTGAAATTGTGATTTAATGACTTTAATTCTTGCTAAACTTGATTTTTATTCTTTCCTTTTGTTTCCATAGTTTTATTTTTGTGTGTTTTCATTTGTTTTCAATTATTTTTGTTGCTTTCTTTGTGTTCTAAAGTCAAGATTAAGTTGAAATTAGTTGTTTGCTTTGTGATTAAGCTTGAACTTGATAATGACAACTTTAGTTAGAAAAGAACTAAGAGTGGTAAAAGCCAAAATTAGTAGGCATCTTAGAGGGTAAAAGTTTATTTTGTGTAAAATACAAGAGGAATGACATCCTTTAAGTGTAAACACTTGAGGGAGCATTTGTGAGAATCTATTCTTTGTTTCTTTATTTCTAACCATGTCATATTTCAAAGAAGTATATGAAGATCCTAAATAGGGGCCTTACATGAAATTTAAAATAATTACAAAGGGACATGCAAGATATGAAGGAACGCATGAGCCAAGCCAATAATAACAACTCCAATACCACAAAGCCAACCTTAAGGCAAGCTAAACAAGAAAGGTAGATCCATGACAATGATAAAGATAGAGAATCCATAGATGAGAACCACTAAAGGAATGTAAAGCAAGATGGCAACTTGGGATGCATAAGATGAAGATTTCAACCTTCCAAGGCAAAAATGATCCTGAAACTTATCTCTCATGGAAAATAAGGGTAGAATCAATGCAAAAGAATGAGGTAAACCGATCAAAATCGAGCCTATTAAAACAACTTTTATTAAATGTTTCAAATGTTAAGGGTGATGACACATGGCTAAAGATTGTCCAAAGAAAAGGGTTATGGTGCTTAGGTATGGTAAGTATGATAGTGAAGATGGAGACTATGAGACTGATCCCAAGATGCCCCTGCTTGAAGATGCTAGTGATGATGAGAAAGTCATTAGAGGTGTAAACAACAAAGAGTTTTTATTTACAAGGCGATCTTTGAATGTACAAGTTAAAACTGAAAATGAACAAAAAGAAAGCATATTCCATGTAAGGAGAAGAGTACAAAGCAAGGTACTTAAAATGAACGAAGAGAAAACCACTTCCATGTAAGGAGAAGAGTACAAGGCAAGGTATGTTGTTTAATCATCGATGGGGGAAGTTGTGTCAATGTTGCTTCGACTTATTTTATAGAAAAACGAAACTTGCCTACTCTTAAACATTCTAAACCTTATAATTTGTAATAGCTAAATGAATGTGAGGAGATTAGGGTTAATAAGTAAGTGTTTGTATCTTTTTCTATTAAGAGATATGTTGATGAGATCTTGTGTGATGTGTTACCTATGCAAGCTAGTCATATTCTTTAGGGGCATCTATGACAATTTGATAGGAGGGCTAAACATAATAGGTACACTAACAAATATGAATTTGATATGGGTGGGAGACACATTGTACTTTCTTCTTTATCTCCACAGGAAGTGTATGAAAATCAAAAAAATAATAAGAGAGAAAGAGAGAGAGAGAGAACATGCACATATGAGAAAAAAATAAATGTGCAACAAAAGAAGAGTTGTGAGAAAATCATAAAGGGGTATAAGAAATGACAACAAAAATGAGAGGTTGGAGTGGATGCACAAAAAAAAAGAGAGGTGTATGCGAAAAAAGAGAATGTGAAAAAAAGTTTTTGTTCCAAAAAGAGTGAATTGAGGAAAGGCTATTTAGCCTAAACACCCATGATTTTGATGTTGTACAAGGAGATATGTTTTTTTACTAAAGACTTAATAGTTTCTTTGCCTAGTGTTTTTGTTTCTCTATTGAAGAATTATGAAGACTGGTTTCCTAAAAAGATGCTCAATGGACTACCACCTTTAAGAGGGATAAAACATCAAATCAACTTTATTCTAGGCTCTCAAATTCCAAAAAGACTGGCCTATAGGAGTAATCCTAAGGAGACAAAGGAGCTTCAAAGGCAAATTGATGAGCTAATGGAGAAAGGTTTGATAAGAGAGAGCATGAGTCCTTGTGCTATTCTTATTTTACTTGTGCCTAAAAAAGATGGAACTTGGAAAATGTATATTGAATGCAAGGCAATAAATGAGATAACTATTAAATATAGACTTCCTAGGCTTGATAATATGTTTAATGAGTTGCATGGTGCTAACATGTTTTCTATAATTGATCTTAATAATAGGTATCATTAAATTAGGATAAAGTAGAGAGATGAGTGGAAAACCACTTTCAAAACAAAATATGGTTTATATGAGTGGTTAATTATGCATTTTATTTTGACTAATGCACCTAGCACTTTTATGAGATTAATGTATCATGTTTTACGAGCTTTTCTTAGTAAGTTTATGGTTGTGTACTTTGATGACATTGTTATATATTCTAAATCTTTAAAAGATCATGTAAAGCATGTTAAGTTAGTTTTTAGCGTTTTAAGAAAGGAAAAGTTAATTGTTAGCCTTAAGAAGTGTTATTTTTATACAAGCAAAGTTGTGTTCCTACATTTTGTGGTAAGTAGACAAGGGATCAAGGTAGATGAAAAAAAGATCAAGGCTAGCAAAGAGTGGCCTACACTAAAGAATGTTGGTATGTGTGTTCTTTCCATGGCTTGACAAGCTTTTATAGGCGATTTGTCAAGGATTTAAGAACCATATTCACACCACTAATCGAAGTGATAAAGAAGAATATTAGCTTCCAATAAGGGGGTGCACAAGAGAATTCTTTTTCTTTACTTAAATCTAAATTAACTAGTGCACATTTATTGTCTTTGCCTAATTTTTCTAATACCTTTGAAATTGAATGTGATTCCTTAGGTATAGGAATTAGAGCTATGTTTATGCAGGTAGGAAAGCCTATTGCCTATTTTAGAGAGAAGCTTAATGGAGCATCCTTGAACTACCTAACCTATGACAAAGAGATGTACGCTTTGGTGAGAGCATTACAAAACTAGCAACACTACCTATGGCCTAAAGAATTTGTTATCCATACCGACCATGAAAGTTTGAAGTACCTAAAAAGGCAACAAAAACTCAACAAAAGACATGGCAAATGGAGTTAGTTCATATAATCTTTTTCATATGTCATAAGGTACAAACAAGGTAAGAAAAATATTATTGTTGATGCTTTATCCTGAAGGTATGTGCTTCTTTCTACTTTGGATGCTAAGTTGTTGGGATTTGAATACATCAAGGAGTTGTATGAACAATATCATAACTTTGGTCAGTTCTATGTGAAAATGTTGCCTATGAAAAGTATTTTAGGCATGATGAGTTCTTATTTAAAGATAACAAATTATATGTGCCTAATTACTTTTTGCGTGAATTGCTTATGAGGAATTACATAGACGGGGATTAATAGGACTTTTTAGGGTACAAGAGATTTTAGATATTTTGCATGAACACTTTTATTGGCCAAATATATAAATAGATGTACAAAAGATTTGTGATAAATATGTTGCATATAAATAAGATAAGTCTAAATCTAAACCACATGGAATATACATGCATTTACCTATTCCTAACATGCCTTTGATTAATATTTCAATGGACTTTATTTTGGGTTTGCCTAGGTCTAAAAAGGGTAATAATTCCATCTTTAGTGTGGTTGATAAATTCTTTAAAATGACACTTTATTTCATGTCATAAAATCGATGGTGTCATTATTGTTGCAAACTTGTTTTTTAAAGAAATTGTGAGACTACATGGTATGCCTAAAACTAATTTGTTAGTGATAGTGATATACAATTTTTGAGTTTCTTTTGGAAAACTTTATGGGAGAAATTGAGAACTAAGTTATTATTTTATATTACTTGTCATCCACAAACCGATGGATAAACCAAAATTGCGAATCAAACCTCAGGACAATAGTTGCACGTAATGGTTAACAATAATTTGAAAACATGGGAAGAATGTTTGTCACACATTAAATTTGCTTATAATCGTAGTGTGCATTTATCTGCTCATTATTATCCTTTTGAAATTGTTTATAGGTTTGTTCCTTTGAGTCCTTTGGATTTGCTTCCTTTGCCTATGGACATGAGATTAGATGAAGATGGACAAAAGAAGGCATAATTTGTTAAGTCTTTGAATGAGAAGGTTGGCATGAACATTGAAAAAAAAATGAACAAGTTGCTAAACATGCTAATAAAATGTGTAAAAAACTTGTGTTTGAACCTTGTGATTGGGTTGGGTACACTTTAGAAAAGAGAGGTTTCCTAATCTTAGGAAAAACAAACTTATCTCGAGAGGCAATGGACCTTTTCAAGTTTTGAAGAAGGTTAATGATAATGCTTATAAGATAAACTTGTCAAATGATTACAATGTTAGTGTTACTTTTAATATTGTTGATTTATCTCCTTTTGACTTTGATGAATGTATTGATTCGAGGATGAATCCTCTTGAGGAAGGAGAGAATGATACAAACATTCAAGACAATACCAAAGATCCACTTTAACTTCAAGTCTCAATCACAAGTGAAAGGTTTAAAAGTTTAAAGATGTAGTTAAAGCATTCATGCAATAAGGAATAACAATTGGATTAGCCCAATAAGAACAAAGGATGCATGAGCCCAATTAAATGGAGATGGAAGTTTGGACTTTTCAAAGGAAGCACTCAACTTGATCCATTGGAGCTCAACATATATAGAGAGGCCTATGACCCTTAGCATTGGACCAAGACACTATTTTGGAGGTCTAATTCGGCCAAACTTGGAAGATATGTCATTAAGTGAAGGATCTTATAAGATTATGCTTGGTTGACAAAATTTTCCTATTCTTCTTAGGATTTCTTCATTAGGCCGAATTCTCCCTCTTTTCTATTTAGGAACTTTTGTTATTTACTTATGAAAAAAACTTCTTTTATAGTTAGGAAACTATCTTAATGTGCCTTTTAGTTTTCCTATTTACCTTAGGAGTATCTCTTCCTTAATGAAATAGGAAGATTCGCCAATCATGTAAGGCTTAAATAGAAAGTGTTTTCTTAGGGTTTTCTTAAAGTATTGTAAAATTTATAAATAGCCCTTCATATTCGGCCAAAAGGAATTCAATGAACAATTTTTTTAGCACAATTTTCTTGTGAAATTTAATTCTTTTCTTGTGAGTGTTTAATAATTTCACAAATTTATTTAATTTAAGTCTTAAATTACTTAGTTAATTTAAGGTTTTAGTTAATTTAAGTTTTAAATTACTTAGTTAATTTAAGGTTTTAGTTAATTTAAGTTTTAAATTACTTAGTTAATTTAAGGTTGATATTAACACCTCTTAAATCTTTATAATTTAAGTTGTTAGAAACAAGTTTTCTAGAGGTCTAATTGAGATTTAAGAATTTATCTTATTTGATGTTTAAATTAAAGATTGAGACTTGTGTTTTACATAAGAATAAAGATTCAAATAAACTTTGTTCATATTAGTGTTACTCATATGGTAGCAATTGCACTTCCATTAATGGCCATATTGGTATGGTAGCAATTTCACCTTAAATCAAACTCACCATGATCATTTTTAAAACTTTGATGTGAATTGTTACGCATTTATATCACTTTCATTATGACTATGAAAAGCATGCAAATTATCAATATAACAAAACAAAATTATCATAATAATAAAATTTGATATGACTCCTTTTATCAATAGGTGATCACATCCAGGAGCATTATCTACTATGTTATTGATGACTATAATTACATCTAAAAGATTTTACTTATATATAGTTATACAATCATATTAATCATAGTAAATAGAATAGTTTATCCTCTCATTCTCCTATGACATAACTTGGCTATTTACTATTATAATTAACTCATTATACTATTCATAGTAAATAGAATAATTTGTCCTCTCATTAGCCTTTAGACATAACTAGATTATTTATTATTTTAACTAACTTATGCACAATTACATAATTATACTACTCATAGTAAATAAAATTTTTTGTTATCTCATTCTCCTTTATAATAAGGCTATTTGCTATTTTAATTAACTCATGTGTAATTACACGATCATACTATCCATAGTAAATACAATAGTTTGTTCATCTCATACTCTTCTAGACATAACTAAAATATTTATTATTTTAATTTTCGCAAATCAATAAATATTAAGTGCAACAGGTAAAAGTATTTTCACTACTTTAGACAAAAGTCAAGTAATTCTTCTTATAATATTTATAGAGTTAGTCTCTTCAATTATATTGTAATAAAAATTTAAATACAATTAAAAATAATTTTAAAATAGAATCCTACACCATATAAGAAATATTTTGCCAAACAAAAAGTCCCACGAGGAAATTTAAATTTAATGATAACAATTAGTATACAACCAACCATACATTGTGTAATTCCATTAACTCAACTACTACATAAAAGAATCATCATTAGCTTGAGATATTGAAATGGTAAATCAATTATTGGATTTTTTTTAGTAAATCAATTATTCGATTATTAAATGGTCATTCATCAATTTAATATATAGGGTCATTTTAATTTCCAAAACAAAACGTTAGCAAAAAGAATTGATTGCTACATATTATTATTTCCAAACACAAAACCCATAATTAAGAAAAATGGAAAACAAATCAAACCAAAGAGTCGATTATTCCGAGCGGCAAGAAAATGGCACATTCTAGTTACGCCCATACCTTACTTTTGGAACTCCGTGGTGGCCATTCGTCAAATAAAAGTATTTTTGTGCGTAAGTTAGCATTGCGTTTGACGCAAGTGCATGCACGTGCTTCCCACCTTCCCACCTCCCTCTTTTTACTTGTTTAATTTATTTATCTATTTATGTACTATTTCCTTTTTTGGGAAAGGTTTGATGTTTACTCCATTAACGTTAATCAAGGAGCCATCGACGCAATCCAATTTTTTTCTTTATAATATAAAACGAAATTCTAACAGTCCCTATTTCTTTTAAAAAAATATATTTTTCTTTAATATCAAGGGCTACCACTAATATGTTTTATCAACAACAAATTATTTTCTTTTCGTTCTAACATATGTCAAATTTGTTTCAATATATTATATAAACTTTAGTTTACATTATACTATAATAATATATTTAGTAAAAATTTTCATAATTGATAAAAATGTAAAATTACTAAAAATATTAATAATAAAAATAAAACTATAATCTCGAAGTTGAACAACTACATGATTATTAATAGTGTTAAAAATTAATTTTACATTAATACTCTAAATTATAAAATTATTTTCTTTTTATAAATATCGTATGACTATTTTATGAATAAAAATATCTTTTATTAATTTTTGTAAAAAAGCTATTGACACTAATTATGAAATAAATATTTAATTGCTGATATACTTTCAGTTTTATAAAAATAGACTTACTTTTCTTTTTTGTCTGTTTGAAACTATAATTACTGTTCTTTTAAAAAGTACTATTAATTTTTTATATATGCAGATATTTAATATGCCTTATTATCCATAAATATCTTATTTAATATAAGAGTACATTAGAAAAAATATAAATAAAATTAATTATTTCAACTACATTAATTAGATTTTTCAAATTTGTGTGAAAGTAGAAATAAACTTATTTTTGTGAGATGAAGAGAATACTATTCTAATTACTTAATTATAATTTTTTATACGTTAAATAATTTAGTAATTATACATTTTTTAATTAGTCTAAACAAGTTTTTCTATATCAAAACTCGCTCACCCATGAAAAATTCTCCATGAACACAAGAGAACGTTATGCATTACCAAAATTATTTCGCGGCTGAAGGTGCGTAAAAGAATAGGCACCAACAAAAAAGAGAAGACATAGTGATTAATTAGTGGAATAATACATTCTCTTTTTTGCTAATTAGGATTTTTGATATAAAAGGAGAAATAAAATGGGAAGATTGTTGTAACATATACTCTCAGCTTCTTCTTTTTTTTTTTTTCAAAAAAAAAAAAAAAGAAAAGGGAATCTGTTTTTTGAGAAACACATGAATATTTCTGGAGACCTTCCAAATTATTTCCTTTCCTTTTTTCGTGTTATTAGCTATTCCATTAAGTTGAAATGGATGGAGTAAAATTGGGCTTTTCAGTTTTTTTATTTTGGGTCCAAAAGTAACAATAAATGACATCACTTTTTAACTTTTCCAAAAGTAACATCACTTTTAACTTTGCAACATAACCTCAGTTGGCCCAATTGAGTGTCTTGGACACCTGACTGTGCATTAACTTTTCTGTAACCAAAAAAAAAACTTCAAAGGTCCAAGTAATTGAGATGGGCCTACTAATTTATCCAGTTGCGCTTTTCTATTAGTCTGGTGAAGACATCCATTTCTGCAAATATATCCGAAACTTATAAGATGTCATATAAACCAACTTAGAAAGCAGCAAAACAATCGTATTTGCATTTACCAATTAAATGTGACTTAGTTGGTCTCTTTGTATTTTTAAAAAATGCAGGGAGCGGAGAGTTTCAAATTTGATTGCCACTCCTACTAATACGATATGGCTAAAGCTAAATCCACTCCAAATAATTTTTTATAACCTATAATTAACATTTTCCATATAATTTTTTTTGAGCAACAACTCGGACAGTATTAATACTAAACTGATCCTATAAGACCATAAATCATATTTATTTAAAATTTTGCTTTCAATTAAGTAGTGTTATTATTGTTGCTATAATCATGAGTCTAAGTTGTAGGATTTTACAATTTGAAATATGTGAATAAGTCAGAATATAGATAATCTCAATAAATCAAGTTAAAATTTTATTTTCAAACAATAAAATTTTGCATGAATTTATGGTTCTGTTTATTTGAATATGCAATTTATGATTCTTTTTTATATAAATTCTGATAATTTACTCCTCGTTTTTATTTAAGCTATAACTATCAGTTTTATTTAGTTACTGTTAGATATTCCTAACAGCTACTATTTTTGCATTACTTCAACATTCATCCAACTACTTTTAAATATCTAAGTTATAATTTGTTATTATTACTACCATGGTTAATTATAAGAAATATAAACTAATATTATCCAAGCTATTTATGAATATATATGTAACATCAACAAGATTAAGGGGTGTTTGGTACACTTAATTGACATAATAGATAGAAGATTTTCATTCAATTGTTAAGAAATATTTGTTTGGTAAATCATATAAAATAACAATTGATAATTGATGCAACTTCAATCAACTGTAGTCTATAGAACACAAAAACTTTTATTGAGTGATGTTTCTTTTTTTGGGAATGTTTTTTTTTATTGTCTTATTTTTCACGTTTTTTCTATATTTTATTTTATAAAAATTTAACAAAATATCATTTCTCCATGTTTGTTTCCATATTTTTTTCATTTTTGCATTTCTATTTTCGCGCAACATAAGTTGTGATTTTTAACAATTTTTATGTGGATTTTTTTCTGCACTTTTGCTGTTATAACAAAAAAAATAATTTAAAATTATCCTTAATTTATTATTATTCTTAAAGTCTATTATTCTCCTATCAACTATGAATTATATAAAAATATTTTATCTTAAATTATTATATGTAAATTTTACAAAAAAATTATATGTAAAATATTTTAGTTGCTAAAAATATATTGGCATACAATGATTAACATTAACAAAAACTAATTATTAAAATTTTATAAATACAAATTAATAATTATAACATTTTAAGTTTTAAAATTTTATAAGTATATGTGAAAAATATATTATTTTATTATATTTTAATTTAATTTAATATATAAAATATTAATAGGATACTCTTATCAGTTATTTTATAAATTAACAACATTTATTTGACATAATTTACTAAATATTTAATATCAAACCGCTATCAACAACCATTATTAGTTGTATTAAACTGCTATTAGCTAACATATATTAGCCACCATTGTTAATTATCAACTATATCCATTAGTTGCCTCAAATACACCTTAATACATGATTTGGGTTGTATCTATTTATTTGAATGGAGACCTTTGGCTTTATTAATCATTACAAGATTAGGTTCTCAAATCTCAAGCATAATGTCATTATACTTACAAAGATAATAATAAAACAAATTATTCAATCAATTAGACTTTAAGCAAAGGAAATGAAGACATATAAACTGAAACTATTGAGTAATATTGATGGGGCTAACGTTCAATGGTAATAGCAAAGTAAATTAGAAAAAAAAAAAAATCCTACTGAGGATCTAAATTAATAAGCAAACAATTAAAGACTGTAGGGCAATTTTAATGCCTATGATTAAGTAGATACACATGAATTAGTTCGCTTTGCCTTTCCATTGATTAACCTTTTTCTTTTTTTTTTTTTGAAAGAACTTAACGAACTGTTGTTTAATGAGCATAACTAATACTAATTATTTGCATTTGGCAGCTGTGGATTTTTATGTTGTATGCATTTATACGTCTCTTGCCTATTTTAATGGAGTTTAATCGAGATAGGAGTCGTGGCAGTTGTTAGGATATTAATTATGGAGAGGGAGGGATTTGGGTGGAGAAGTAATCCTGTAATATGCATGTGTTATTGTGGTGATGGTATGGGGTCAATTTCATTAACATGATTAATATTTTTTACCAAATCACAACCTGTCCTAATTAAATTAAATGATAGTAAAATGTCACGGTTTGGAAACAAGTCAACCAACTTATTTGTGTTGAATTTTTTAAAATACATTTGATATGAAAAGCCTTAACAGCCCATGTGAACATCATCCAAGTAGTAGACCCATTTTTTATCTATCTATATTTTATTTTTACATAAAAATATATAAATAGAATAAAGCTTTCATATAGATTATAAAAATTTCAATCAAAAAGTTTATTTAAATATGAACATATAAATATATGTTTTTATCGTCAGTTAGATATAACAGAAAAAGACAAGTAGAAGCTATATGGGCTCTTTTTCCATTTCTTTTAAATAAACTGTCTATAATATTCTGATGGAAAGAAGGGCTGAAAATATTAATTGTACGGTATGATCTATGCCTTAAAACTGTCGAGATAAAAGGAAATTCAAGGGCATTGATAAAACTTTGGTCTCAAGAAAATGACCGAAAAGCTAGGGTTTGCTTTCTATAGAGCAACTGAACCACTCCTTTTATTGGGTTCTCATTGTTGTAGTTGGAGAGCATGAGCATCTATAAGAGGAACAAAAGTTTACCCATAGTAAGTACATATGGTTACGAGATATAAATAAATATTGCCAATCTGCAATGTTACAGATTTCTTTTTCAATGTTATCATGGCAACGCACCCAATCTAATCATACATTTTTATTTTTCTATAGAAAAGATCTTATCATTTGTCATTGCCTTTACCCAGACGGCATCATCTTTTTTTTTTTTTTTTTTTGTGGGGGAAAAGTAGAGACATTCATTTATGGCATTCTCTACCTATTCCAACAAATTTCAGCGAAGCAGGCCCAATACATAACATTCGTAATTTATAGCATTTTAATATATATCCAACCAATCAAAAGTACAGTTTTTCCATCGTCAAATTATAAACAGAATTACAAGATTAAAATTTTAAATTAACAAAAAAAAAACTTGTAATATCATCAAAGGTAAGTTGATATTCTAGTAATGAAGTGTTTGCCTCGAAATTTTTAAAATATAAAATCGTTCTAAGATTCATGTCAATGATTACGAATACAATAAAGATGAAGGTTTTTTTTTATTCATATATTGGAATATGTAATTTGGACAGACTTGTAGGCTCCCTATACGTGAAAATTCATTTCCTATATGGAGTAAATAAAAGAATGCACAACTGGGTACAGAAAGCAACGGTTATAGTTGAATCACACTCCTTGCAGCCATAAGTGGAAGAGGAGCGGAAAGAATCATGGTAACTTATCTTCCAAATCTGCAAAGAAATACTTATTATTAAGGAATAAAAACCAAACCATATTTGCAGAAGAAATCACCCATGAAAATTCTGTCCTTCTTGCCTTCAAATTGCCCAACAACGTTAACAAAAATTCTATCAGAAAGTAACTAGTCATTTTCGACAGAAAAATTATGGGACCCCATCGTTATACACTTGTCCTAGATAAGTGCATGTCTTTCGCAATCTAGAGGAAGAAGCCGAGTTTTGCTTTAGCAATGTATACAATGGAATCATGGGCTTAGCTTGACTTGGGTGGGGAAAATTCTTGTGATACCAGGGGCAATGGTGGTGGTGGTGACATTAAGATAAAAACAGAATTTGGTTTCAGTAACTGCGATTGCCTTTATGAGCTTTATTATTATCATTATATACTGTCAAACTTGCAGGAAAGGGAAGTGGCATTTTGTTTTGGAGAAAGGAAAATGTCATAAAAGAGCTATTTTCAGATGGCACATGCTAATGGACGTTAATGAAATGATCGAAAAGAAAGAGATTCTTAAGTGGGGGAAGCATGAAAAGAGTTGTGCAGCTTTTCACAAGAAACATATGACAACAATCAACAGCACTAATATATGCAGCTGAAAGAGGTCTATCTCTTTCTCTCCAATGTTGACTATTACTTTTCAAGCTTTCCATAAATCATAGCAGTCCAATATTCAATGAGAAAGAAAGGCAAAGGCTCACAGGTTTTTGTAAATTCAAAATTGCATAGGGGATAGCGCATGGGACTAACCCCAACAATCATTAATGCAATTTTAGAAAATGTAGATCAAGAATTAATCAGGGCGCGGCGCCAATCAAGGAAGCAAGAAAATGGGAATTGACCTAGGGGTCCCACCAAAGGTTAGCAATTACAAGAATCTATAGCCTCCATCGAAATTTGAATGCCTCCATCACCATCCACAATATCACACATCCAGTCAAGATTTTTCTGTTTCGTGCATTACCTGGAATTTAATTGGTTTAATGGCAAAACATTGAGAAACTAAAATTTGGACTGGATTAATTTAGAATACACAAAATATATCACCATCCAACAACAAAAGGAAATGCCAAGCAAGAAGCTTATGGAGCCATGGATATTCCAAGACGACAACATATATGCTGTATCACGCTATTAATAAGAGCTGAAATCAAGAACATGACTAAACAATTAAACGAAAATACAAGGAGCGCCAAATCATAGTCCATTCACAAGAAAAATTTTAGGAAGAAATGAGACAGACTGAATTCTGGAAATAAATCAAATACAAGTGAAATGGATTCATGATTATACTATAAAATTAAAAAATAAATAAAGAAACAAGAGTATGATATTTAAAAGAAGAAGAAGAAGAATAACAATAAAAAGCCCGAAACCAGCAGCAGCACTAAGCACTGATGATTTATGGTCTCCATTCCATCGCTATACATTACAAACTTTGTCTCTGCAAACCTACTCTTTCTCTGCCAAATTTTTTCCTTTTTTTATTTTTTGCTAACGCAAATATTCCATAACAATTCGAATATTAAAAATGGAGAGAATTTCTCCTCTTACCTCTCTATCTTGTTCTCTGCATATCTTTACCAATAGCTGGACCGCACATACCATTTCTCCATGTCTCGCTCTTATTCCCTTTCTCTACGAGGAATGAGAATTGCCCCAAGAGAGAAGAAAGATTATGTAACCTTTTTTTTTTTTTATGGGTTTGGTTTGACGAAAGGTTAGAGAAGGGAAATTCTCAAAAGAATCAATAGTAGGGTGGTGGAGGGGGAGATGCGTATGACACTCCGGCGATCGGTGGCAATGGCCCCTCATAAACTGGGGCTGGCGGAGGTGGACTTGGGTATATTGTAGGGGGAGGTGGTGGTGGAGATGCGTAGATTACAGGTGGTGGTGGGGAATTATAAACAGGTGGTGGAGGTGGCGATGGGGATGGTGGTGGCTTGTAAACATATGGTGGCGGTGGTGGTGAATACTCTTCACATGGAGGTGGAGGAGGTGGTGGTTCGATACAAGGCTGAGGGGATGGTGGTGGTGGTGGTGGTGGAGAATGGAGTGGAGGAGAATGGACAAGTGGAGGTGGTGGTGGAGAATGGAGTGGAGGAGGAGAATGGACTGGTGGAGGTGGGGGTGGAGATAAGTAGGGATAGATTGGAGGAGGAGGCGAATGTGGGGGTGAGGGCGGTGGTGGAGAGTTGAAATAGTAAGGAATTGGTGGCGGCGGGGAGAATACCGGAGGTGGTGGTGGTGGTGGTGGCGGCGGTGGGCGTACACAAGGAGGCAATGGTGGTGGAGGTGATGGTGGAGGCGGAGGTGGGGAATAAATCGGCGGTGGTGGTGAAGGTGGCGGAGGAGAAGGAGGTGGTGGAGGCGAATAAACTGGTGGTGGAGGAGAAGGTGGTGGCGGAGGTGAGTACAATGGTGGCGGTGGCGGAGGAGGCGAGGGTGGTGGTGGAGGAGGTGAATATACTGGCGGAAGGGGTGAGGGCGGTGGTGGAGGGGGTGAATATACTGGAGGAGGGGGGGAGGGCGGTGGTGGAGGTGAGTACAATGGGGGAGGGGGAGAAGGTGGTGGCGGAGGAGGCGAATAAACGGGTGGTGGTGGTGATAATGGAACAAAAACTGGTGGTGAAGGCACAGGCATTGGCGGGGAAGGAGGAGGAGGAGCAGGCAAAGATGGAACAAAAGGCTTACATCTGAAGGAACTACAATCCACAGGCTTGGACAAGAAAGCCCTACATTGCGCCGCAGATCTTTGAGCCGGCCTAGCAGGCAAGCAATTCCTCCTGTCATCAAACGCCTTCAAACTCAAGCACACTGGAGGCTCTCCAGTGAAGAAGTTATACGAAAACGTAAAGTTCTGCAAATTAGGCAACCGACAAATACTCGCGGGAATTTTCCCAGAAAGCATATTATGAGCCACATTTAGCTGCTCAATACTCACCAGGCCTCCAAATGAGTCCGGCAACGGACCCATCAACTGGTTAAAGCTCACATCAAAAACAGTTAAGTTCTTTAGCTTGCCTATCTCCGGGGGCAGGCAAGACTTTAAGTGATTATTCATGAGAATAATTTCGTTAAGATTAGACATGTTGCCCAAGCTAGATGGAACGCAGCCGTGGAACCTGTTGTTGGCTAACACTATAACTGAAACAGGGGAGTTGCCAAGATTGTCC
>CATIWR010558804.1:0-22174 GCA_949677035.1 Omphalea diandra | reverse complement strand
ACTAACCATGCATGATTAACATGTCATGAGAGGTTAATTTCAGTTGAGAAGAAGATAAATTAACT
Organism: Omphalea diandra; assembly: GCA_949677035.1. Taxonomy (NCBI): domain Eukaryota; kingdom Viridiplantae; phylum Streptophyta; class Magnoliopsida; order Malpighiales; family Euphorbiaceae; genus Omphalea; species Omphalea diandra. The sequence goes on along the minus strand of CATIWR010558804.1, from coordinate 22,109 downwards.
TACCTATTATCCCAGAATTAGAAAACCTTAGGCAGCTCACTCTTCTCCCTCTCTTCTTCTTCTTCTTCTTCTTCTTCTTCCTTTCTCTCTCTTTGTTTCTGCTATAACCCACATTTTTTTCCTAAAAATCTGACCCTAATTAGCAGATATAAGCTTATTATAACAATATAAAATCCTGGTGCTTCATTTCCATTGGTTGAAAGTTCAATTTTTCTCTTTTAGTCCCTCTTCTTCACTCCTTAAACACCTCCATCCATCTCTCAATCCCTATATGCTCCTTATAATCTTAAATAAGTTCTATAACACCATTATTTATGATGGTATAACATGCACATAACATAAGACAATTTTTCATGCAACTATACAAACACTACATATATGTTCAAGTGTCCCAAATATAACGGTGCAAGTGTCTTTGTCATGCTTCTATAAATTGCATGACTAAATGATCATTTATCCAATACATATGTTCATGTGGGATTTCACATCATTTATGGAATGAATATGTTCATGTGATAATGTCAATGAATGTGGATAGGGATGTTACATGTTAGTGCCAAATTTATAGAAATAGTGGATTATCCTGAATGGCCAGCTTATATAGTCCTAGCACCCAAAAAATGTGAGAGTAAGGATACGCATAGGCTACAGGGATTTGAATAAAGCTTACCTGAAAGATGACTTTCCTTTCCCTCACATCGATGTGTTGGTAGATAGTGTTGCAACATATGTTATGTACTTCTTTATGGATGGGTTCTCTAGCTATAATAAGATCTTTACGAATATCACAAGCAAGGTGAAGATGAACTTTACCATAAAATAAAGGATATACTATTATAAAGTGATGTCATTTGGATTAAGGAATACAGGACAATGTACCAACGGATGGCAACAACTTTGTTTCATGACTTAGTCCATAAAAAGGTAGAGATGTACATCGATGAAATGATAGTAAAGTCTAAAACAAGAGATGGCCAATTTAAAGCCCTGAATAAATTCTTGAAAAGGGTTTATGAGTATAACTTGAGGTTGAATCCTAAGAAGTGTGTGTTTGATATTATGTTTAGCAAGTTATTAGGACATGTAGTAAGTAAGAAGGACATTAAAGTAGATCCAAACAAGGTGAAAACCATTTGGGACATGCTCACATCAACGATAAAAGGAGGTCTAGGGTTTATTAGGTTATTTGCAATATATTAACATGTTCATAGCAAAACTTATTGTTATCTACAAAGCAATATTCAAGTTGTTGAGAAAGAACTAACTAGTTAAGTGGAACAAATAATGCCAAAAACATTTCAAGAAGATAAAAGAGTATTTGACTAACCTATCATTACTGAAACCCCTAAGACCCAAAAGGACATTAATTTTGTATTTGATATTAGAGGAAAATTCCATAGGTGTGATGTTAGCTCAAGAAGAGGAAATGAGAAATGAACATGTCATGTACTATCTCAATAAAAAGATGTTTTATTATAAAGAGAAGTATAACCAAGTGAAAAAGACTTGTTGGCATTAGTGTGGGCCATAAAGAAGTTAAGACACTATTTTAGTCATACTCCATAGACGTAGTCTCGAAGCTTGACCCAATCAAATACCTATACGAGGCCTCTTATTTGACTAGAAAAATTTGTAAAGTGGTTGACACTATTGATAGAGTTCGATATCGAGTATAAGACTAGAAAGGTAATCAAAGGTTAGGCAGTCGCAGAGTATTTGGTGTAATAAGCCCTCGAAGGGGGAGAATCAAAACTCCCTCAATTCCTTGATGAAAGATTTGGCACTATTAAGCCTTTAGGTTAGAGGATGTATTTTGATGGGGCAGTAAATAAGGAAAAAATAGGTGTGGTTGTGATTTTGATATTGCTGGAAAGAGAACTATTCCCTGTGGCAAAAAAGCTTGACTTTAGGGTTACCAACAACATGGTTGAATATGAAGCTTGCATGTTTAGGTTGGAACTTTTGATGTAAATAAGGGTTAAAACCGTTGAGGTGTTTAGGGATTCATTATTAGTTATCTTTTAGGTGGCAAATGAGTGGGATTTTAAGGAAGAAAAACTAAGTTTGTACTCGAAGAATTTGAAAAGGATGGCACAAAATTTTCAAAGGATCATATTCCATCACTTACCGCAAGAAGAAAATGTGATGGCTGATGCTTTAGCATCCTTGGTTTCTATTTGGGTGGATTGAAGGCAATGCCATTGAAGGCATTTATCACACTTAAATCCATTACACCTTGCCATATTGACAGAAGGGTGATACAAGTGTTAGTGGAGAATTGCCCTTGGTATTATGATATACAAAGGTATTGAGAAAGTGACAAGTACCTTAAGGGCGCCGAAAGGAAAGATAAGGAGGTGATTTGAATATTGACATCACAATTCATAGTCCACAATAATGTGGTGTACAAAAGAATGTTAGACGAGATTCACTTGAGATGCTTAAAGGAAGAAGAAGTAGGTAGGGCCATGGATGAAATACATGCAAGGATTTTTGGCCTTCATACAAATAGCAAGACGTTGGCAAGAAAGATTTTGAGAATGGGTTGCTATTATACCACCATGGAGTAGGATTGTATTCAGATGCTTTGATGTTATCACAAGTGCCAGACTCATAGTAGCCTTAGTCATTTGTCATTAACTGAATTCTAGATTTGACTTCACCTTGGCCATTCATAGCTTAGGGTATCGATGTGATTAGGAAACCAGGCCAGCTTTTATAAGAGGACATAAGTGTATTATGGTAACAGTGGGCTATTTCATGAAATGGATAGAAGCTGAAGCCTTTAATAAGCTAGGGCCAAAACAAATGGCTTGATTTATCAAAAAAACAAAAAATTCATTTGTTTATATGACATATCACATCACATTATTATAGATAATGACATCCATTTTCAAGTTGAAGTTAGGATAATTTGAAGAAGTATGGGGTAGCCTACCACATGTCGTCACCATATATACCACAAGCTAATGGGGCAGTTGAGGCAGCTAATAAGAATGTCAAAAACATCCTTGCTAAAATGGTTGTGACTTATAAAGATTGGTCGAAGAAGTTAACTTTCACTTTATGGGGTTATCGAACTATAATAAGAACATTGATAGGAATGACACCTTATTCTTTAGTATACAGGATAGAGGCAATATTACTAATTAAGCTAAAAGTAAAGTCTTTATGGAGGCAATATTACCAAATCAACCAAAATTGATTTATAGGTATTTAGAGGGGATATAAAGCTAAAAATTTCATGTTTTGAACTTTGTCAAAATCAAAACATAAATTTGTACTCGAAGAATACAAATCAAAACATAAGGCCATCAAAATATAAGGAAACAAAAGACTGAGGTCGTTTTGGTTGGTTGTGAACTAACCCTAATGAAGGAGCCATAACTCCTCACACATACAAGATCAAGAAAAACTGTTTCATATGCATTATATGAGGCATAAAGCTACAACTTTCATATGTTTAACTTTCTCTAATTCCTCTTCCATGGTTATGAAATCCTAGGTACAATGTCCTGCTTTAATAGCAAAATCCAACACAATCAGCTCTTGTTCTCTTGAATTTCAACTTCAATATAAGAGTTTTACCTCAAATACTCCATAATTCTCACTAACCATGCATGATTAATATGTCATGAGAGGTTAATTTCATTTAAGAAGAAGATAAATTAAGCAACCTATTATCCCAGAATTAGAAAACCTTAGGATTTTTTCCTAGGCAGCTCACACTTCTTCCTCTCCTTTTTCTTTTTCTTATTCTTCTTCTTTTTCCTTTCTTTCTTTCTTCCTTAGCTCTCCCTTTCTTTAGTTGTACCTCATGTCTAACCCTTAATTTTGATCTTAAAGGGTTAAAACTTCCATTTGTAAGCCTATTGCAACAAGGCAAAATCATGGTGTTGCATTCCTATTGGTTGGAAGTTCACTTTCCTCTTTTAGTCCTTCTACTTCACTCCTTTAACACCTCCATCCATCTCCTAATCCCTATATGCTCCCTATACTTTTAAATAAGCTCTATAATACCATTATTTATGATGTTATAATAAGCAAACAATATAAAACAATTTGTCATGCAACTGTATAAACACTACATATATGTTCAAGTGTCCCAAATGCAACGGTGCAAGTGTCATTGTCGTGTTTCTACAATTCACATGTCTAAATGATTATTTATTCAATGCATATGTTCATGTAGGATTTCATATCATTTATGCAATGAATATGTTCATGTGATAATGCCAATGAATGTAGATAAGGATGTTACATTTCCTCTTTCGAAGGCATGGTTTGAGCATAATGTAAAAGGGAAACTAACTAGAATTAGGGCATGAGAGATTGCCTGTAGGAAGAGAACATGTAATAAATTTTCAACTAAAAACTAGAGAGAGAAAAATGTGCAAGCAATCAAGGAGATTAAGAAGAAGTCCTTGGCTACTCTTAAGGCCAAATTGATCGTCATCCTTTCTTCTTTCTATTTCATTATGAACTAAATTCTTTTTGGCTAGGATTGTAAATGGATCTTGTATGACTTATATTGGGTATTCTTAATTCAAGTCTATTTGGTTTCTTTCATCCTTTATGTTAATAATTGTTGAATGATTTATGACATTGATTAAATAGTCGTTAATCATGCTCAGTTTTACAAACTAACTATGAAATGGAACCTTCAACAATTTCCTTATTTTATTTTATGTTGAGAGACCTTGATGAAACATTGCTATCCTTAGGGTCATGTTATTTGAGGCAATTGCATGATGTTTAGTTTTAGTGTTGAGAGGCTGTTATCTTAACATGTATTTGTATGTCAATTACTACTTGAAAGAGATTAATTGATCACCTTAGTGACTCGATAGTAGCATATGATGCATGAACTAATTATATAAGAATTAGGAACCCAATAAAAGGCTGTTAAATGAAGTTAAACCCCTAGTCATTCTCATCCATTGATTATCTCTCATCTTTACTAGTATTTCATTTAATTTTCTTATTTGCAATTCCATTCATCAACTTTTATTGATTCTCTAGATAATAAGATACAAGATACTTAGTACTTAGAACTCAATCTTTATGGGAACAATAAATGTACTCATAAAGTACACTATATTACTTTTGACTTGTGCACTTGCAACTTAGCGAATTTCTTATAGCATGCACTCGTCATTAAGTCTAGGTAAAAATTAGGACAATAAAAAAGATAAATAAAATAAAAAATGATAAAAGTAAAAACAAAATGGCAAGAACAAAGGTTGTGAGAAAAATTCAAATTTGAAGCAACAATGGACTCCTAGAGAAGGAGTCACTAACATTAAGGGCTACTTTGTCTAAACCCATGATGTTCTTGCCTAGGATCGTCGGGATGGGAGTCTTCCCTGACTCAGCTTCCTTGAGGAGGGGTAGATTCTATAGATCAATCTCCCTATCTTTTCTTCATAAGAAAAATTCACCCATCAGAATTGTTACCACAATATGAGCCTGGGCCTTTTGAACATGACCTTTAGAAGTGTTGAGAGTGAGAAAAAGAGCCATAGGGATTTTCTTCATACCTAATGTGTACCTTGGTATCTCATCATATTGCATGTTAAACAACTTCATCATCTTTCAGATATGTGGGTAATCCAGATGTGGTAGCATAATCAGCTTTGCAGACATTACATGATAATCAAAGATTGCCCCAAACTCTTTAAGTAGGAGGCCGATCTTAGTACCACTAAAAAGGAAAGTATGAGTTGTATCCTATAGTATAGGTAGTGAAATCCTATAGATCACAAGTTGCTTGAAGAAAATGTATGTCTAAATAGATAGATAAGAGATAATAGAGAGCCTCGAGACTTGCCTCATGTAGATCTAGCTAGATTTGGGGTAAGAGACATCTTTAAAAGGCTCTTGCCATGGTTTAAGAGCTAAAAATAGAGGGAATGAAGAGCAAAATCATGAAAGTGTATTTATAGAAGGGAAAAAGTTAGGTTTATCCATTATAGTTGTACAAGATTGTACAACCGTTTCAAGTAGTATGTACAAACGAGTATTAGTTTGTACATACCTCTTTCTCTAAAAAAAGGGAAGATTTCCCTTCTCCTTTGGGCTAAAACATTTGGCACCTTATAAGCATCAGATTTTGGACCTCTGTTCTATAGCCCAATGATAAAAATCACTAAAACATCCCCAACATCCCCAAAATACAAGGGGAATTGCCAAAAGAAAGAATAAAGGCCTTATAATACCATGGAGAAGCCTCAGACCAAAAGCCTAGCACCAAGTCCAAGACTAGCAGCCTAGGCTGCCAGCCTACCTCACTAAAGCTATACAACTCACTCTTAGGGCCATGTAACCCTCAATCAAACCCTAACCCTTAGAAGTTTTTAGAACTAGTCCCCTCTTGAACCTTAGGATTAGACAACTTGATTCATAGATGTACAAGCCTTCCTTGGCTGCACAGCCTGCATGCAAACCCTAATTCTAAGATATTCATCTCCCTCTTCATGATTGCATACATTTATGGTGCAACCATAACCATTTTAACATTTGGTGCATTCACCATCACCTATAAATACCCCCTTATTTGAAGAGAAGGAAAGCTTTGGACAACCCTAAGGTTACTCTGTAAAAATTCACTCTCAAACACCCTATTGGCTCTAGCACACCCAAAAAGGGGATTGAATTGGTGGGAGATTAAAAAATTTGGAGGGAAATTGAGGAGTTTAGAGAAATGAGAAAAGGTAGAGAGAAAGAGCACAAAGTATTTATAGTTGTTTGGGTATTAACAAACCCTACATCCACTCCCCAATTTTTCATTATTGGGTATTTTACCTAATTTAAAATGGTGTTTCCTAGCTCACGCAAAACTTTTACAATATGTATTATGGCTCACACACAACCTTACTTAAGTGTTTTACACAGGCTCACACATTAGCCTGTTACAAGAGTTTTTAAGTGTAGGCTAACTCTCAACCCAATTTCAAATGGTATTTAATGCTCACACTAAATAATCAAGAACTCATAATCAAAGAATAAGAAGTTGTGAAACAAATTTGTAAGAGTTTCGCAATAATAAATGAAATTCTCTTGCATTCATGTATGTTTAGTAGAGTATTTATAGGCAACAACCACTAAAAAGATGTTACTCAAAAATTATGTCTAATGTCTAAGGTAAGATAAATAGATTTTACGTTAAATGCATGTCAGACAGAAGTCGCAGTCATGACTAACATTTTACGATCGCAATTTTCTAATTTGTATTAAAAAGATTGAAAATCATTGTAGAGAACCTCATTTATGTCTAACAAGTAGTCTACGTGTCCTTCTACCATTGGTGCTCGAAGAAATATAGCTATTGTGTTTGACTAACTAACCAAAAGTCACGATCACGATTGAGATCCTTTTTGGGCAAGACAAGGACAGAGAATTCTTCTATTTGGTAAGGAGAAAATACTTTTTTTCATTTGTGATCACGAAAGGTGCTTCACCCTCATGAATTTTGATATTCCAACGATTTTCTTAGACATTTGGCATGATATGGTTGTAGACTCAATTCCTTCCTTTTAGCTATAAAATTCATGATCGCGACCTCAAGGGTGAACCCCACCGTGAATCTCTTTGTCTTTTAAGTTTCCCTTAGCTGGATTCCAACTGTGATTTCCTCCATAAATTCTTCTAGCCTAACTTCATCCATCCTTGTTGCAAGGTTATGGTCATGAATTAGAGAATCCTGACCATGAATTTGGATGTTTTACTCAAAGCTAGAGATTTAGATTTTCATCAAACTTCTAATGAAAACCTAACTTGACAATTGCAAAAACAACACTTAAATAAGACATTAGTACCTATCAATCTTCATTATCAAGATCAAAAGAGGCTTTTGACTTAGGTTTGACCAATATAGTCTAATAATCTCCCTCTTTTTTATTTTGACAACTTAGATTGATTTTACTTAAGGAAAATGAATTGCATGAGTGTGAAGTTGAGATGGTCAATGATTTTAAATAGAAAAACTTATTGATCAAATAAGTTTGTCAAAAATTTATAAGTTTGAATTAGATTGTTCCTATTGCTCTTATATTGCTCCCCTTCAACTATACTACCCTTAGGATATATTATGCACATTCTTTTGCTACTTCTCTTGCTCCCTCTTTGGCAAGATAAAAAAGATGGTAAAGTTTAATCATTGAAGTAAAGGTGTATGGGTGTCACATGTATGAAGCATAAATGGAGAAAGAACAAACACAAAGAACAAATAAATATATGAAACAAGTATAAAGCAATCACATAAATGAGACTTTTATTCATTAACAACTGTGGGATCACATCTTATACATAACAAAGAGACAAAAAGTGACAAAAGAAAACACTAAAAGGCTAAGAACAAGCTAGAATATTGGAGAACTATCATTGTCTCTGAAGTCATCAATTTCTTCATTTGCTTCTCCACCCTGAGCTTCATCACTTTCATCAACCTCTTGATCATCCTCTTTCTCAGGAGTGTCCTCCTAATCCTCAAAATCAGGGAGGTGGCAAGGAATAACACCCACCTTTTCTTGAAGAACCACCAAATCACTATTGAGGTGGGAGAGTAGAAGAAATATTTTCTTGATCATCCTTATAACCTTGTATAGCTTCTTGTTAATTGAGGAGATAGACATTGCAGAGGATTTGGTTGGGGAGATGGAATAGATTGAGCATCATCTTCAATGACTAGCCTCTTCCTTTTTGAAGCTTGAGAGGTTTTTAGCTTTTTAGCCCCAAATGCACCCAAGGTGTAAGTATAGGAATCAGGGTGTATGGCCTTGGCATTGATAAGGTAAGGCAAGTCCAAAAAGTTATAGGATGACAAGTGCAAAGATGATGAATGAAATGTCATCTCCCACTTGAAGATTAAAGAGATTAGATAGTTGTTCAAAGTTAATAAAAAATGGATCCCTAAAAGCCCTCAATATCAACCCATATTGACCTACTCGTGATTCTGCTCTACGACTCAAGCTCACCGTGCACATGAATTCCCACATTATTCTTCGTAATCGAGCTCGTCTCGGAAGATGAATTCATTCTAGCCCAAATTAGAAAGGTATGCATGGATTTCATCTTTGATTCCAAGTGATTCAAGGAAAAATATTGAGGGAATTTTATTTGTTTGGACGATCTTGGAGGAATTGGCCTTGTAACAATCCTTTTCTTCCTTGGTGATCCCTTTCACCATGTGAAGGGCAGGAGGACTAAATAGTTAGGCTATTGCTTTCCTTTTTTCTGCTTTGGAGGGGGGCCATTAGAGTTGAGAGAGGATATGAAAAAGGTTTAAGGTGTAAGAATGAAGAGAGATAAAGTAATTTTGTAAATATGAGTTAGAACACTTGTAAGGGTTTACATAAGCCAAGAAAAGGTGTAAAAATGGTAACAAATGACCGAAAATGCATTTAATGATGAGGTGTTATCGTTTAGCAATCCAATTAGTTAATGCTTGGTAGTTACTTAAATTTGCGATCGCGACTTGCAAGTCACGAGCTTTAATTACAAAATATTTAAGTAATAGATAAAAATTCATTGAAAACTGATGTAGTCAATGGTAAAAACTTTTGAATTTTGAAAAAATTTGCGGTGGAGAATGAAAATAGCGATCGTAAATTGATAGGTGATAAATGGATTGAAAAGTAACTATAAATTGGGACCATGAAAAAAGGAGTTGCGACTGTGAATTACAAGGCAAGAAAAGTAAACATGACAAGATAAGATTTGACCTTCTAAGTTATAATCCACTTAATATATTGATGCTTAATTCATGAAAATTAGCATGGAGAGGCACAATTGCATAAAGAATTAAGAAATCTAAAAAGGTATACTACACATTCATCAGGTGCAATAAACAATCATTCAAGAACAATACATCACACAAAGAGTATTTTAAAAGATCTAATTTTTACTTCAGGGAGCTTCCATCAAGCATTTTCAACTCTCTCTTAATGAAGTTCATCCTTTCTTCATTTAGAGGTTTGGTGAAAATATTCACAAGTTGATGATTAGTGTCTATAAACTCTAACACTACATTATCATTTTGGACATGATCTCTAAGAAAATTATGCCTAATATATATATGTTTGCTCCTAGAGTGTTGGACGAGATTCTTTGAAAGATTTATTGCACTAGTGTTATTGCATTTGATGTGAATGTGATCAACAACATTGCCATAATCCTTTAATTATTATTTGATCTAAAGAATTTGGGTGTAACAACAACCCACAACTGCATATTCTACTTCGATGGTGGATAAAGAAACTAAAATTTGCTTTTTACTAAACCAAGACACTAAACAATCTCCTATGAATTGGAAAGTTCCAGAAGTGTTAATTCTATTTAGAAGACTACTGGCATAATCCACATATGAATAACCTTTAAGGCTAAATGATGAATCTCTATGATACCGTAAACCTAAATGCAATGTACCATGTAAATATTTTAAAATCCTTTTAACAGCGTGAAAATGTGATTTTTTAGGGCAAGATTGAAATCTAGCACACATGCATATACTAAACATGATGTCGGGTCTAAAAGCAATAAGATAGAGAAGAGAACCAATCATACCTCGATATCTCTTGTCATCAACATACTTACTCGATTCATCCTTGTCTAGTTTGATGGTAGCACTCATTGGAGTCCTTACTACTTTGCATCATTCCATGCCAAATTTCTTGAGAATATCCTTTGTGTACTTAGCTTGGTTGATGAAAATCCCTTCTTTGATTTCTTGATTTGTAGGCCAAGAAAGAATTTGAGCTCTCCCATCATGCTCATTTCAAATTCTCTAGTCATACACTTAGCAAAATCCTTACAAAGAGAATCAATAGTAGCACCAAATATGATATCATTAATATATATTTGCATAATGAGTGTATCAAGATTATGCTTTTTAACAAATAAGGTTGTGTTAACCTTCCCCTTCTTAAAATTATTTTGCAAAAAAAAAAAATGAACTAAGCCTTTCATACTAAGCTCTTGGAGCTTGTTTCAAATCATACACGACTCTATTCAATTTAAAAACATGATTTGGAAAAGATATGAGATTCAAAATCGGAAGGTTGTTCAATCTAAACTAACTCCTCTATAACACTATTTAAAAATGCACTTTTAACATCCATTTGGAAAAGTTTGAAATTCATGTGACATGCATATGCTAAAAGAATTCTAATGGCCTCTAATCTTTCTACAGGGGGCATAGGTTTCATCATAATCAATGTCTTCCTCTTAGTTGTACCCCTTAGCAACCAGTCTAGCCTTGTTTCTAGTGATAAACCCTTACTCATCTAACTTATTCCTAAACACCCTCTTTCAACCTACAATAAGGTGTTCCTTAGGCCTAGGAACAGTTTCCATACATTGTTTATCTCAAATTGGTTGAGTTACTCTTGCATGGCAATTATCCAACTCCATCATCAAGTGCCTCATAAATAGATTTTGGCTCAAATTGAGAAATGAATGCAAGATTATTATCTAATGAATTGAGTTGAGATCTAGTACTTACACCCTTAGATGTATCACCAATGATTAGGTCATTTGGGTGATGCTTGAAGAATCTCCAATCCTTAGGAAGATCTTGATTTGGGATTTCCACTTATTAATGTTAGGGTTCCTTTTCTTCTCTTGATGACTTGCCTTCATCATGGTCTTTATCCATCTCTCTTGTGGTTGACTCTAATTCCAATTTTTCAAAGACACCTACAAGATTATCAACAAGAGAACCTTTCCCAAGATCAAGTTTACTAGATTCATCAAACACAATATTCATAGACTCTTCAACAACTATAAAACTCTTATTAAAAGTTTTGCAGGCTTTGCTAGAGGTAGAGTATCCTAGGAAAATTCCTTCATTTATTTTTGAATAAAAAATTTCAAGATTATCCTTAGTATTTAAGATCTAACACTTGCATCCAAACACTCTTAGCCATGAAAAATTAGGCTTTCTACCATTCTAAAGCTCATAAGAAGTTTTATTAAGAATAGTTCTTTTGAAAACATGATTTACAATGTAACACAAAGTATTGATAGCTTCAGCCTAAAAGTACTTAGTCAATGACTACTCATTGAGCATAGTTATAGCCATCTCTATTAGTGTTCTGTTTTTCCTCTCTATAACACCATTTTGTTGTGATGTTCTACGAGTTGAAAAATTATGAAAAATCTCATTCTCCAAGCAGTAAGATTTAAAAGATTCATTTTGAAATTCTTTTCCATGGCCACTTCTTATATAAGAAATAAAGTAACCCTTTTCATTTTGAACTCTTTTTGCAAAGCTTTTTAAAGCATCAAGGGTGTCATGCTTATGAGCTAAAATGGGTTCCCAAGTAAACCTAGAGTAATGAACACATGCATAATATTTTGCACCTAAACTAGCATTCCCGGTAGGTCCTATCAAGTCCATATAGCTAAGTTGAAGAGGTCTAGAAGTACTTACAACATTCTTTACTTTGAAAGAGGATTAATGTTGCTTTCCCATTTGGCATGGTCCACAAGTCTTATCTTTAGAGAACTTTAGCTTGGGAAGACCTTCCACTAGCTTTCCTTTTGATAAGCTTTGTAGGAACTCCATGCTAGCTTGTCCAAGTCTTCTACGCCAAAGCCAATCTTCATTGCTAAGTGACATAAGACACTTGAAAGATTGGTTAGCCAAATTGTCTAAGTTAATTAGGTAGGTATTGCCCTTCCTTTCACCCTTGAAGACTACCTTTTTATCCATCAAAGTGGTAACTTGGCATTCTCTAAGGTCAAAGGTGACTTTATTACCCTTATCACATAATTAACTTACACTAAGCAAATTATGTTATAAACCATTTACAAGTAAAACATCATTAATGAGAGAATAATCATTTTTACCAATAGTGCCAATGCTAATTACCTTACCCTTGGCATTGTTACCAAAAGTGGCATTGCCACCCTCCTTCTCTTTTAAGCTCATGAATAACTTTTTCTTGCCCGTCATGTGCCTTGAGCATCCACTATCCACATGCCAATCATTTACTTCATTGGTGGCTACCAAACAATCCTACCCAACATAAATAAATCATTTTTGTTTTGGTACCCAAGCATAATTGGGTCGTAGGGGTTAAGCCTAGAAGTATCCTCTAATTTGAAATGAGCCTTCCTAATATAACAATGAATATTGATATGACCAAACTTCATGCAATAGTGGCATTAGAGTTTAGACTTACGAGTCATCCTCCTATACATGGCTTTGGCATGAGTAGGGGTATTTCTCATACCATGAAGATGTAAGTGTAAGCATGAACATGAATGGTTGCATGTAAAAGTGAATTTTTTGTGTGTATTAGGGTGAGCATGTTTCTTGGTGTAAGTATATGCATGATTAGCCTTCTTTGGGATAGGCTTTAAGCATTAATGTGCCTTACCTTTGCCCTTGGCCAATGTTGGTTTAGTGCTTTTAACACTTTCTCTACCAACTACATCAATACTACATGTTTGAGGTGTTGAGGCTCGAATGAAGGTTATCAGTGAAGATGTAGATGAAGAGGCTCCATTAAAGCCTAGACCATGTCTAATCAAATGAGGTCTTTGAGACACAATAAGTGTATCCAAAGCTTTATTTGCTTTGTGAAACTTAGATATGGAATTTCTAAGTTTTATTAATTTACCATTTAAAGAATCATTCTCCTTTCTCAAGGAGTTTAGGGAAGAAGATGATTTAGAAAGACTCTCAATAGATTTCTTAAGTTCTTCATTTGAAGTCCTCAATTCACTTACAAGATTGTTCAAGGATTCAAATTCATCATTTAGTTTGGAGCATTTTTTCTTGTAAGATTTCATTTGTGACTTGAATTTGTCATATTTCAAAGTACGAGCTTCTAAAAGCTCATCATCTATAACATCTAACTCATCATATTTTCATAAGAATGGGGTGAAGAGTTTACCTTATTTGACGAATCATCTTGTGCCATGAAGCACAAGTTTACAACTTTTTGAAGATTTGAGAGCCAAGGTTTTTTTTCTGATTTTTCTCCTTGCCCTCTCATCTTCTTTATTTCTTCGTCCTTCGTCAAGGCTAGCTCATGTGTTAGAAGCTTGCCTATGAGAACATAAGTTCACACCTTCCTAATCTCTGGATTTGACTCTTGGATGTTGTAATCCCTAGTACCAAAATTCTCAAGAGGTAAATATTTAAGAATTTTTAAGTTTACATAAAGATTGGTGAGAATCCTTTTGAATTTATTCATGTTTGTGATCATCAAAAGGAGCCTATTCATCATATATGTAATGCTTTCATTCTCCTTCATCATAAATAGCTCATATTTGGTCACATACATCTCTAATATGTTGGACTTCACTAAAGTAGTGCATTCATGGCAGTTTTTCAAGGCCTTCCATATCCCATGAGCCATGAGGCAATGTTGGACTCTTCCTATTTCTTCTCTTAATAGTGAACTAAGAAGGATTGCCATAGCTCTCTTGTTCCTTCCATTAGATCTCCTATGAGCATCAACCCATTCTTCTCTTAGAATCAATTCTTCACTTCCATTTGCCACCTTAGTAGATGGCTTTCACTCGTTTGCTATAATGTCCCAAAGATCCACGACATTGTTGTCCAAATATATTTCCATCCTACACTTCCAATGAGTATAGTTAGATCCATCAAAATATTATTTTAGATGGGTATGGATTCCTTCTTGTGCCATGATCTTTTCTCACACAATTAAGCCTTGAAATGAGATGAAGCTCTGATACCATTTATTGGCCCTAGTGCACCAAGAAGAGAGTTGAATTGGTAGGAGATTAAAGAATTTGGAGGGAAAGTGAGGAGTTTAGAGAATTAAGAAAAGGCAAAGAGAAAGAACATAAGGTATTTATAGTGGTTCGAGTGTTAACAAACCCTACATCCACTCCTCAATTCTTTACAATTGTGTATTTCACTTAACTTAAAATGTTGTTTCGAAGCTCACACCTAACTTGTATAATGCATTTTATAGCTCATACACAACCTCACTCAAGTGTTTTACACAAGCTCACACTTTAACCTATTATAAAGTTTTAAACGCTAGGCTAACTTTCAACCCAATTACAATGATATTTAACGCTAACACTAAACAATCAAGATCTCACAATCAATGAATAAGAAGTTGTGAAGTAAATTTGCAGGAGTTTGGCTACAATAAATGAAATTCTCTTACATTCATATCTATTTGGTGGAGTATTTGTATGCAACAACCACTAAAAAGACATTACTCAAAAACTATGCCTAAATCTCTAAGGTAAGCTAGGCAGATTTTGCATTAAATGTCTGTTAGACTGAAGTTGTGGTTGTGACTAACATTTTGCGATCGCAATTTTCCAATTTATATTGGAAAGATTGAAATCGTGGTAGAAAAGCTTGTTTTATGTCTAACAGCTAGTCCACATATCCTTATGCCATTGGTGCTCTAAGAAATACAGTCGTTGTGTTTGACTAACTAACTAACTAAAAGTCGTGATCGCAATTAAGATCCTTTTTGGGAGCGACAAAGACTGCAAATTCTTATATTTAGTGAGGAGAAAATACTTTCTTGGTTTGCGATCGAGACATGTCCTTTACCCTTAAAAATTTTGATATTCCAATGGTTGTCGTAGACACTTATTGTGATATGGTTGCAGACTCAGTTCCCTCCTTTTAGCTATGAAATTCACAGTCGAGACCCCGGATGCGATCACCACTGTGAATCCCTTTGTGAGTCTTTCAAGTTTCCCTCGGCTGGATCTCGATTGTGATTTCCTCCATGAATTCTTCTAACCTAACTTCATCCACCCTTGTTGCAAGGTCGCAATTGCGAATTAGAGAATCCTTACCATAAATTTTGATGTCTTACTCAAAACTAGAGATTTAGACTTCTACCAACTTCCAATGAAAACCTAGCATCAAAACTATCAAATAACACTTAAATAAGACATTAGTACCTATAAATCTTTATTGTCGAGATCAAAATGGGCCTTTGACTTAGCTATGACCAATCTAGCCCAACATACCCTTTTACACAAAAACTCTAAACCCTAACTCATCTCAACTCACTCTAAGGTAGAACTAGGCCTTTTCACTTAATCATTGTGGATTCCCTATATATTTTGAAGGATATTAAACTTATGGTTTGCCTTTGAGGACAATTAATCATCAAAAAAGGCATTCAAAATACCCTTCAACTTCTTTCCATTTCTTTTCTTTTTGTTTTTAGAAAACCTAGAAAATAAGGGTTGTATAGTTTTCACTATATGTTGTATAGCCCTATTTCTATATTGTACAACCTTTATCTTAGGCTATAAGTTTAGTTTGAATGGTAAGTAGATTTATAAAGTTATTTGTTTTTTCTTCATTTGGATTTGTTCTTTTCCAAAACCTTTTCCAATGTTCTAGTAACAAAATGAGATAAGGAATAACACCCCAGGATTCCCATTTATCATAAAATAGGAACTTGTATATCATTTTGAAGTGGTTTTACAACCCCTTTTTATGTAATGATACATGTTATTTCACTTTTGGTTTTATGATAATTTTGATTGTGTTTTGACCTTTTAGGACAGTAACCAAGTGAGGAACTTAAGGTTCCAATGACATTGAGAATCCCTTTTGTGATTATGTTAGTGCTTGGAATACATAGTTAGTGCCTTAGCTTTGCACTTCTTCCTTTCCTTTTGGTTGCATACTAACCCCCCCTAGCCATGCATATGGATGCCTAACTTTTTATGAGCTACATAAAGGGAGAATTCATCAATCCTAAGATCCTTTCATTATGATATAGCTTTAGGCCATTGAAAATTTGCCATTAGGCTTTGTATTGCATGTTTATGATTCTTGCTTTTCGTGATGCATACACTTGTGTTTGAATGTTTAATGTTGTCCATATGGTGTAGGGATGTGATATTATAGACTTAGATGTATGCTTAGGTACCTAAACTTTGGAGATGTCATAAAATGATTATTAGGGAATTTATTTGCCTTCCTTTTTAGTTACTTTGACTTATTTTCCTATTGTTTATCACTAACTTTTTCTCTTTCTTTAAGCGTAGGTATTCTTACTTGAGTTAGACCATGAGTTTGGTCTTGATTATCATCTTACATGATCATGAATGATTACGCTTAAATGTATGGATATGCATGATGAACCTTATGACAAGATGCATGACCCCCCTCCCTTTTGAGATAATTATGCTTGAATGGATGGATGATAATGCATGTTAAACTCCTATGCCATGATGCATGACCCCTATCCCCCTTGAAGATGATTATATTTGAATGGATATATAGATATGCATATTGAATCCTATGCATGATGCATGACTTCTCTTCCCTAGAGATTGATGAAATGATCTCATTAGTTTAATTGTGTTAGAAGTATGCTTAAGACCATTAACTAAACTAATCAATAATTCAATTAAAACATTAAAAGTGAACCAAATTTGCCTGAAGGTTGGATCCCTATATTTTGGTGGTTTGGGCGTGCCTAATCTCTTCCCCAGGCCATACCCAAAATTTGAACCTGATCTTTGATAGGGTGAAGATGAAATGGGCCTTCTAATTGACTTAGATTAGGTTTAGATTTTAACTTTCCTAAATTCTTGTCCTGACCAAAGTTGGATGGTGACTTCACATTTTCTAATGATAGTATCATTATTTTGGTCCCTTAATGACCACCATTTGGACCAAGGGCTTTGAAATCGCACAAGGCCTAAAATAGGCCCCCCCAATGGTCCATTTACGAGCCACATCTAGAGGTCATTGACAAGTAAAGATCCCCCTGTTGATCAATAAAAGGATGGAGTCACAAGCAAAATTTCACTTGTTCGAGCGTAAAATCATGAAACTTAAGGCACTCAGATTGGCAACTCCATCGAGGACCTGAAATTGACTTCACATTTAATCATTGGTTCACTTTTAATATTTTAACCTTATTATTAAGTAAGTCCACTGCATTCATGTAGCCTCTACACTTCACCATGAGCATTAAGTTGCCTTTATAAACCGATGGTTCTCTAAACTTGAGAATTAAGCTCCATTCGGGCTTAAGAGATTATAAGAAGGATTCATCACTCATGACCCTAGTACCTTTGGGTATATCGAATGGGGGGTCATGATAATCGTCCCCAAACTTAAGAGAGTCATCAACTACAACAACCCTTTCAACCATTATGTGTATGTAAGAGCCAATAGTACCTTAAAATAGGGCACACACTTGTTTGCATTTTTCAAAGAAAAGTGAAAGTCCATAAAGAACATGGTTAGATATCCCTAATGTAAGCACAAATATAACCCTGCTCCTTTTGATCCCCTATATGTAAATACTTATGTACTCCTCATTCCCCTCATGTAAATATTTTCTATGTATATCCTTTTCATCTTAAAGGGCTCTTTTTCTTTGCTTGTACATATTTCTTTAAGTAATGTAAAGGGTTTTTTATTTTAATGCCTTTGTGTATATTTTCTTTTGAGGCTTTAACTCTTTCTAGTTTAAGGTGACCCTGCATGTTCTTTGCCCCATGATGGTATAAGAATGAGACCCTACCTAGGAAAAAGCTACTAGAACTTGCGTGTAGGAGAAATAGGGTTGGAAGGATCTTATGTCAAATGGATTATGCATAACATGCATACATGCATCGATTACATGTTCATACATCATATTGATAACCCTTGTCCTATAACCATCATAGCTCTATCCAAATCCTTGTGGAAGAGAAGAGGCAATTGACTGGCTAGAAAGTGTAAGATTCCAAGTCTAAGCTATAAAGTCGACCCATCATGGAACTAACCATACCATTAGAAATTTTGGATAAAATGATAGCTAACTTCAACTAAAAAAAGGAAGATAAGATTGCTAAGGAAGTAAATAAGCACATTCATGACATTTTGAAAAAAGAGGGAGACCTCTGTCAATAAAACTAACAAAAGGAAAAAGGCTCCCCAACTTGTGGTGAAAGATAATGATTTGTTTGGGATGAAAGAATACCATAAAAGCTAGTTTGCTAAGGAAGTGGGTAGTACTACTACCACTTTGGACAAACTCGTGGAGTGTGAGAAGGGAGGCACTCGATTTGATGACTTTGCCAAGTAGTTGGAGAAAATATAGAAGGCTTTGAGTGCTAAAGTTTGGAGAATAGAACATAAATTGAGGAATTGCTTACTCGTAAATGTAAGAGCCTTTAAACTTACTTTCATATGCTTAAGCTTTCCAAATTCACGGGGATTCAAAATGCTAAGAACCATGTCCTTTCATATGTGCTAGTCATAAAGGCATTCAAGATTTTTTCAAATACCATGTTAGAGCTTTTTGAGTTGTCATTGGAAGGATCTGTAAAAATTTGGTACTTTAACCAATCAAAAACTATCAGAGAAGATTGAAAAGAGTTGATGAAAGCTTTTAAGAGACACTATGCTTATAATTCATATATGGAGGTCACACTGCATGACTTAAAATCTTTGAAGTAGAAAATAGGTGAAAGCATCAATGATTACATCAGAAGATGGAAGAAGACAGCTACACCACAAGGTCCATAGAGAGAAAATAGGTCAGGATGATTGTTAAAGGAGCTCTACTTGGTATTAGCTCCAAAATCCAGGGAATGTTTGTTATAAATTTTGAAGACCTTCGAAAAGTAGGTTTGCAAGCTGAAGAGTTAAAATTCAAGTGGAGAAGATAGTATGGGGGAAAAAGAGGTGCCCGAAAGAAGAAGCGCCCCATCTCAGCCTCAGGTCGAGGGGAATAAGACGATTGATGTACATGTTGTAAGAGTGCCAAGATAGTTTACTAATTTGGGGATACCTCTATCTAAGGCATTTGAGTGGTTGCAGAAGAAGGAGTGTTGAAGCCTCTGGCACAAGTCCACCTCCTATTCCACTGCCTAAGCGGTAAGATGCCAATGCTTATTGCATTTTGCATTAAGGAGCAAGTTACAACACTGATGACTGCTACAAGCTAAGACACAAGATTTAGGATCTCATCGATAATAAGACTATTGTAGCACTAAATTATGGAAGGCCTAACATCCAATGGAATCCTCTCCCAAATTATCGTAATGTTCATCCCCCAAATTAAGGGACATTCATTATAGATTCTGGAATTTTGGGAGAGGTTGTTATTGCTACTATTGAGAAGGTCACAAAGGAGACTTTAGTTGTTTACACTATTAATCCCTAGGAAAGTTCAAAAGAAGAAATAAAGGAAGGGTAGAGACAAAGGATGATCCAACTATTGGAGGAGAGCGATGAAAAGAGAGAAATGAGGTAGGTGAGCCATGTGATCGGCAACAAAAAATACTACTGTTGAGTGTAAAACTCATGCAAATGCACAAATTGTTGCAAGTAACTTACTAAAGAGTAGAGATCATTCTCATGAAGATTGATTTTCACAAGTACCAAAGAATTAAAATTTCTTATTATCCAACAAATGAATAATGAATAATAATAAATCAAAAAATATGAAATTCTAAAATAATTTAAAATAGAATTTAATTGAAGAAAACTCTTATGTAAAATGATTTTTAGGAATTCAAGTTACAACATAACTCTTTCACAGTTACATAGGGAATTCTATTTCTCAAGTGAATAAATTATCCTTGAAGATGGATTTTTTAGATTACCAATAATCTGTCTTAAGCAAAATTGGGTCTATTACTACTGAGATTATGCCTACTTTCATGATCACAAAATTTAATAATAATGCATTAATTTTTGTGAATATTCCTTGAATATCTTTACAGGTTAATCCTACGCTTGTGGTATTAATAATCTAGTTCAATGTGTTTTAACTAACCCCATACTTCCTTTTTTGCTCCATGATCTAGGATCTCATCCCTTAAATATATATGGTCATCATATATCTAAGTAAATTAAGCTCAAACACATTAAATCAAAGAAATCCAATACCATTGAAATAAAATTTCTTTATATAATCATAAAATTATTAGGCTATTGCCCTAATCCCTATAATAGAAAAGTTAGTTCATTCTAAGAGAAGAAAAAGAATCAAAATTGAAGAAACCCATTGAATTAGAAGAAGAAATCCCTAAAAAGAATAATCTTGCCTTAAATAATGAATCATAAAGAATTACTCTCTACAATCTCTTAAATTCCCTCACAACTTGGAGTAGATGATATATCCAAATTCTTCTCTCCAAATTTGCCTTTTATCTATAATGAATACTCAAACTAGGTCTATTTTTATGTTTAAAAGGAATGCTCTTCCTGCATTTTATGTTTTGTCTTGACCGATCTGTATGGCCCAACGCATGGGCCATGCAGCTGCTCATGCACTTAACTACTATTGTGATCTTGTGCTGTTGGTTATTCAACTCTATGTTCTCGTATGGTCCAATGCATGGGCTATGCAACACTACTAAAAACTACAATTTAACTCCTTTTTTAAGACATTCCTATGCAAACATAAAAAGATACATAAATTAACGTATTTTAGAATAAAAATATTTAGAAAATAAACAAATTCTTAATTCCTAACCTAAAAATATATACTAAAAGAATCTCTATCAAACTCTCTCAAACTTGAAGTTTTGCTTGTCCTCAAGCAAAAAAAATCAAACAAAAGAATTTGTCTACTGAATAATTACAAACCATTAGATTTAGAGAAATATCATCACCACCATGCATTTTAAACTTATAAAAAAAATGTAAACATTTAATTCCATTTTTCAAAACCTTATAAACAATTGCAAGCATAAATCAATTAAGAAATTTTTGTGAAAACCACAATACACCTGTCTCTCCACTAATGCAATTTAAAATCAAACATCATATAAGTTAGTGTTGCAAAAACTCTCCATAACATATTGTTATACTAAATTCCATAAACAAGTACACAAACAATCAATCTCCACTAATGTAATTGCACAAATTAACTAAGGATCAAAAGGTCTTTAATGGCTTATAATGTGGCTAAAGGTTAGTGGCTTACCAAAAAAATGATAAAAGGTACAAGAAAGAGAATTTCAAGAATCAAATTTGCCAAATGTTGTCCCTAGGCACCAAGAAGGGGGGTTGAATTGGTGAATAAAAATTTTAAAACAGAGATGAAGAGAAGAAGAAAGAACAATGTAGACACAAGGATTTTATAGTGGTTCGGGCAAAACTATCCCTACGTCCACTCCCCAAT
>CATIWR010558754.1:0-17744 GCA_949677035.1 Omphalea diandra | reverse complement strand
AAGGAGCTATAACTCCTCACACACACCAAATCAAGTAAAACTGTTTCATATACATTTATATGAGGGATAAAGCTACAACTTTTATTTTTTTCACTTTCTCTAATTCCTCTTCTAGTGTTATGAAATTATGGGTATAAAATTCTACTCTAACAACAAAATCAACACAATCAGCTCTTGTTCTTTTGAATTTCAACTTCCATCCAAGAGTTCTACCTCAAATACTCCATAATTCTCACTAACCATGCATGATTAATATGTCATGAGGGGTTAATTTCATTTGAGAAGAAGATAAATTAACTTACTATTGTCCAAGAACTAAAAAACCTTAGGCTTTCTCCTTAGGCAGCTCACTATTCTCCTTCTTCTTCTTCTTCTTCTTCTTCTTCTTCTTCTTCTTCTTCTTCTTCTTCTTCTTCTTTCCTTTCTTTCTGCCTTAGCTCTTTATTTCTTCTAATGGACCTCACGTCTAAGCTTTGTATTTTGATCCTAAAGGATAAAAAATTCCATTTGTAAACCTATTGTCATAGGGAAAAAATCATGGTGTTGCATTTTTATTGGTTGGAAGTTCACTTTCCTCTTTTAGTCCCTTTTCTTCACTCTTTAAGCACCTTCATCCATCTCCTAAGTCCTATATGTTCCTTATACTTTTAAATAAGTTCTATAGCACCATTATTTATGATGTTATAACATGCACGCAACATAAGACAATTTACCATGGAACTATACAAACATTACATATATGTTCAAGTGTCCCAAATGCAATAGTGTATGTGTCATTGTCGTGCTTATCCAATTCTTTGTCTTTGGCACTTATTATGAGTAATTTTATGCTCTCATTTTCTATGCTTTGATTGCCTTCGAGGCATTTTGTGCTTGTACTTAGCCTTTGAGCTCTTATGATTATTGTTATGTGATATTTTTCTCTTCTTATGTTTCTCATGGCTAATTATTATGTAGCTCCTTGCACCTTTTTTCTTTATGAGAGTATTTTGCAGAATTCTCCTCTGGCTCTTTGAAAGGGAAGTCCCCCTCCTTTGCTAATTGTTATTCTTTTTGTATCATTAGAGACAATGATGTTTAAGTTTGGGGAGCTTTCTTTTAAATTCTTTTACCTTAAATTATTCATTGCACTTATGCCTACACATGATAATATTTTTGCCTCTATGTCTACTAGTAATTTCTTTTTATAGCTTGATGTCATTTTAGCAATTAGTTTGAGGTTTTAAGATGAAAATTTTATGACAAAATTTTATAATCATTATTTGGAATTGATTAGGTTAATTTCCCTTATGATAATATCTTAAACCTAACAATCATATTTCTATTCAAAAATCTATTAGACATGATAGAACAAATTCTAAACATTTAGCTACATAGGAGTTTTTTTGAGATTTTATTTCAATCATATAACTTTGGCCCAGAGGAAGCCTCTACATATACTAGAGCTTACTAAATCAACCTTTAAGGTGAAATTGTAGAACTTGGCAATTTTAAGGAAATGATTAAGACATTCTTTGATTGCCCCATTATTCCCCATCCATACCTTGATTTACATTGACCCTTGTTATCCCTTTGAGCCTTTATATATACTCACTTGAAAGTATAATTAGAGTTTTTTACTTTAACCAATCACCCTTATTATAACCATATAACCTAGATGATCTTTTACCTACCCTATCAAGAGAATGAGTTAGAATGTGGTTATATGATGATGCAAATTGTTACTTTTATGCATAATTACAAGGGTTACAAGAAAGGCATGCTAGTTGTAAAAATATGAGCATACAGTTTAAATCAAGTTTGGGGATGGCAAGTATGACAAAAAAAAAACAAATGAAAGAAGAATAATCAGCATTAACAAGCATTCATATGTATGGATGAATTTTTAAAAGTCTTGCAAGCAATGAACATGATAGATGCACTCATCAATTACAAATGCAATTTGCATTATTAATATAACTCATGTTGTGATATCATTCTCTTGTCTTCATACTTGACCACTTTTTGATAGCCTTAATCCAATCCCTAAATTACAAGCCATTAAAAGACTTCATGATCTTTAAAGTTGCTAAGTTTGACATTAGTGGAGAAGGGTGATTTAGTTTTATCGATGATCATATGTGATTCGTAAGAATCAAGGAAGAGTATTACTTAATGTGAATATGAAAGAGGATCAAAATAGCAAATGAACTATGATGTCGAGGCGCACACACACTCTATTATGGTTGATTGATTGAGAATCGAATATGAATAATTGAACTCATTATTATCGTAAGTGAAGTTGTTTGATTAAGGAAAATTATGGTTATAGTTGAGATAAGTATTCTCTTAAAGGCCTTTAAACTCAATTCTAATCATAGGAGTTGTTAAATTGTGCATTAGTAAAAAAGAAGATTGCTTGAGGACAAGCAATAGTTCAAGTTTGAGGGAATTTGTTTAGTATCATATTTATCATGCTTTTGTAGTTCATTTTTCCTTAAAACTTAGGCATTAACCCTTTATTTTGCCTATCAATAGACTTATTGTATGTTTGTTGGTGTCTTGCAGGCTAAAGTGGAGAAAAAAAATAAAGATTAAAGTAATGAAGGAAGGTGCACAACCTATGGACATGGTCGTGCACCTTAGTTGCTTGAGCAAGGCAGATGAGGACCAAAATGCACAACCTTAAAATATAATCATTTGTCTTGGAGGCTAACAAGGGCATTGGTTATCATTAAGATGCATAACCATGTCACATGGTCGTTTGCCTAATTAAAGGTAGAATTGCAACCTTAATACTCGAAGGATCTCTTTTGTTTTGGAGTATGACAAGTTTCTCCTTTGGAGAAAATGGTTTGAGCATTATTTAAAAGAAAAAAGAAGCTAGAATTAGGGCTTGTGGGATTAATCAAAGGAAGTGAATATTGTCCAACAAGATTTTCATTAAGAAGTTAGAGATAAAAAAGGTGCAAGCAATCAAGGAAATCAAGAAGTTCATGGCTACTCATATGGTTGATTTGATCCTTTTCTTTTCTTTTTTCTGTTTAATTATGAACTAAATTCTTTTGGGTTAGGGTTGTAAATGGATCTTGTATGACTTATATTAGATATTCTTAATTCAAGTCTATTTGGTTTCTTTCATCCTTGTGTTAGTAATTATTGAGTAATTTATGACATTGATTAAACGATCGTTAATCATACTCAATTGTACAAATCGACCATCGAAAGATGCTTTTTATGGAATAAAACCCGCAACAATTCTCTTATTTTATTTTATGTTAAAAGACCTTGATGAAACATTATTATCCTTGGGGTCTTGCTATTTGAGACAATTGCATGATGTTTAGCTTTTATATTGATAGACAATTAGCTTAATATGTATTTGTATGTTGATTAATACTTAAGAGAGATTGATTAATCACCTTAGTAACTCAATAATAGCATATGATGCATGAACCAATTAGATAAGGATTAGGAACCCAATTGAAGGTTATCGAGTGAAGTTGAACACCTGGTCATTCTCATCCACTGATTATCTCTTATCTCTATTAGTATTTCACTTAATTTTTTTATTTGCAATTTCATTAATCAACTTTTATTGATTCTCTAGATAATATAAGATACAAGATACTTAGTACTTAAAACTTAATCCTCGTGCGAATGATATTTGTACTCACAAAGTATACTTTACTTTAGGGAATTTCTCATAGCATGCACCACCCATAAAATGCATATGACTAACATAATTTTTCCTAATATGGCCTATATATAAAATTATGGTGTATGTATGCAATGGATATTAAAATCACATTAAAACTCCTCATTGATATTGCTAATCCTTAATTACATCTTTTTTTTTTTTTTTGTCGTTAATCCTTAGCATTATATACATCTAAACATATAAATAATTCTATTTTAATATAATAAAAATGCTAAGAGCATATAACGTTATCTAAACTCATCCATGAAACATATTCTATGCATAAATTAAACCATTATAAGCCAAAAAGGCCCATAAGGATATTAAATCTTAACTTTTTCTAAACTTGCAATGTAGTCCAAAATCTACATTACAACCTCAATTCACAGCATTGCTTCTATTTCATCATAATAATTCAAGCTATATTCGTAACTATTACTAATTTTTCATTAACTGTTATAAAATCCTTACTTTCATTAATATCCTCAAACTTTTCATATTTGCTCAATTTAGTCTAAAAATAAAATTAACCTCAATTTACATATAGCTAGTTTCAATTTCTCCAACAATAATTCATCTAAAATTATTTTACATCCATATAATATATTTTTTAGCAATCAAACACATAAATCTCAGTTTTACATTTTAGGACCTAATTTATAATCATTAAAATATTAATAAAAATTTATAAAATCTTACTAGGAGCCCCAAAACTCACAAAACTTAAACTATAATGAATGAGACAATTAATAAGATTTTCTGTTAAGAATTTCTACTAAAGCCTATTAGATCACCACCAAACCATAATGTGTAATGATTGAAGTTTGTCATTGGTGGCTGTTAAAAAATTGACTATAGTCACCTTATAGATCTTTTCTACTAGGAGTTAATATAAACTGACAACATTATCATACGAGCTAACGTTTGTTTGAAATTAATAAAAAAAAGTTTGACTATAACTTTTATGGATGATTTCATTATTGTCTAACATTCCTTCAAGGTGAATCGGTATCAATGGACAACTTATAAAAAGAGCTTTCTATAAAAACTTAAATTGATACCATAATTGTCATGATATGGTCGTTTGAAATCTACCCCTTTTTTACCCTCTCTCCCTCTCTTCCCACTGTGCAATGCATACTACACATTATGCTTCCTTTCTTATTTTTTGCCAAAACAAATTATTTTGGCTTTTATCTTTACAATCAACTTTATTTTTCTTTAACTTTTACATTGTTGGCCACTCATACATATTATTTCCTTTTTTTTGTTTTGCTTTTGGCTTGCCCACTTGCCATTTGTTTTATGTTAACAGGGCATGTATCTTTCTTTTTTTATTTTTAAATTTTTTGCATCAAAAAATAAATTTTAGCTCAACTCAATAATTTTTTGTCTAACTCATTAGATAAATTGTATAATTAACTAATTTTTGTTTAACATAAATATTTTTCTTTATCTTGGAGTAGGGATTAAACCAGACAATTGACATGAGTGGGATTCTTGAAAAATAGTTAAACAAAGTGGCCAAAAAAAAAAAAAAGGAAAGAGGTTAGAGAATATAGAGCACCAAGCTGAAGTGGAGAATGCGCAAATGTGATGGAGTTACTTTCCTGAGGGTTCTCTGAGCAAACCTATTGATGGATCTCCATGTTCAAATTTTTTCTTCATGTTTCTTTTGTCCACCTTTTGAACTTGCAATGAAACTTTTTCAACTTTCGACTATAATCATATCAGGCATTCAGTATCAAGCAAATTTTTTGAACTTCAAAGTGTTCTCTCTTTATATTTCATCACTACAACTAATTATTATTTTTCATTCACATTCAGGTTTTTAGTTCCAATACTAATCTAAACAAATTATGGTAAGGGATCTTGGAGACCCAATTACCACTTTGATTTAGAAGTTGGAGAAGTGCATTCCATTTGAGAGTTCATGTATCTCACACATATGAATGCTTAGTTTGTAAAAATTTGAGATAAACATCATTTTTTGCATACTCAATTAGACCAATTCTACATGGTGCTAGAGATAAGAAATTATACTAGAAAAGAAGTCATTGTAATGTCTTAGGATACCAAAACCATTGTTGAAAAATTAGGCCATGAAGGACTCGTTCCTCAACTCATGAAGCAATTTGAGAGAAATTTAGCGCCTCAACTAGCACCAGGAGGTGCAAATCACTCTAATAGGTCTTACTGTTAGAGAGCAAGATATGACTTTACCCTATTTTATTGATGACCACAATGCTAGTGATATATTGGAGAAAAACAAGGTCATGTTTATAGAGGCTCAAAAAATCTTCCCACGAAACCAAAAAGGGTTGTAAATGTACCATCCATATATTCATTCATTATCACCCTCACATGAATATATTCATTGAATAAATAATTTACAATCCCATATGAACATATGCATTGGATAAATGATCATTCATATATGTGAATTTGATAGGCACGATGATGACACTTGTATCATTGCATTTGAGACGTTTAAACATAGATGTGATGTTTATAGTTGCATGGAAAATTATCATATGTTGTGCGCATATTGTAATATCATAGATAATGGTGTTTTAAAGCCTATTTAAAAGTATACGAAGCATATAGGGATTAGTAGATGGATAGAGGTGATGAAGGAGTGAAGAAGGGGGACTAAAAAAGGAATATTGAACTTCCAACCAATGGTAGTGAGGCACCATGATTTTGTCTTATTATTATAAGTTTACAAATTGAATTTTTCATCCTTTAGGAGCAGATCAGAGAGAAAAATGTGAGGCATAGCAAAAGAAAGAAAGAAAGGAGAAGAAGAATAAGAAGATGAAGAAGAAGAAGAAGATGAAGAAAACTAAGCTGATAGAAGGAAACCCTAAGCTTTTCTAGTTTTGGCAAAAGAGGTAAGTTAATTTATCTTCTTCCCATATGCAATTCCTTCAACATATCATGTTAAACATGCATGATTAGTAATAATAATGGAGTAATTTAGGGTGGAGCTTATGTTTAGAGGTTAAAGCTTAAGAAAATAGAGCTGATGGTGTTGGTTTTGTTATTATAACATATTTTTGTACCCTTGATTTCATAACACTAAAAGAGGTATTAGGGAAAGTGTAAACCATCAAAGTTATAGCTTTATACCCCATCTAAATTCATGTAAAACTATTTTGCTTAACTTAGTGTGTGTTAAGAGGTATGGCTCCTTCATTATGGCTGGTTCATAACCTATTGAAATCTCCTTAGTCTGGTTATTTTCATATATTTTGATGACATTATGTGTTGATTGATATAAAGTGAAAAATATGAAATTTTTAAGGTTATATCCCCTTTAAATTCCTATAAAACATTTTTTCTTAATTTGTTGTGCGGAAAAAGATATTACTTTTTTATTGTGATTGATCTTGAACTCGATGAAACCTCATGAGTTTTTTAATTCTGTTTTCCAAGAATTTTATGGCCATAAAATGGGAATTTGTTGATGTTCTAATATTTATGTCTAATATACATTCCTGTAAAATATTTTTGCTAAATATATCATGGTTAATGAGATATTACTCCATTATGACTGATTCTCAATGTGTTGAAACCTGCTCATCCTGAAATTCATTAATTATTTTGATGGCCTTATAGAATGAATTGAACAATACATAAAACATAAAAAATGTTCCTTTATGTGTTTTATAATTGATTTAAAATTAGTTTTAAAATTGGATTTGTACAATTGGAGATATGGCTAATAATGTAACACCTAATTAAATTGAGATCACATTAAAATAAGGAAGAATTCATAAATTCACCATATTTTTTTTGTAAGCCTAATATTGACTTAATCTTTGCATATTGGTATCATTATGTGTCTAGTTTATTTAGAAAAAAGAATCAAGTTATTTGGATAAATATAGCAAGAGTTATTATAGTTATAACGTAGTAAGGTCAGGCTACCATATAAGATATGCAGGCTTAAGTACTTGACCAATATGCACTGAACATGAGCATAATTGCATATCAAACATGTAAACTCATTTTGACATTTTATAATGTATGTATTAAATTTTAAGATCTCAACACATTGACGAAGCCAAAGAGACAAAATCAAATCTACCATAAAGTTTGGTTGCATCAAAGGTGAGTAAAAGCTATAATTGGATTCTATTAGGCATGTGTGATGATTTTATGATATGGTTGTGTTCTATTACACATATATGTGATTGAATTGTGAAATTTTACATTTTAATACAAGTCAAATGAGACTTATGTGATCTTAATGATTACTTGGTGTACCATTGTGAATGAACACTCGCATATAGGGAATTAAAAGGATGTTGTAACCAACTTGTCAAACACTTGTAAATCACTTGGAAAAGAGACTAATATGCCATGATGGCACATGTTATTGATCAAATGATTCACTTGTTATATGCTAGCCAGCAAAATCAAATGTCATTTGAATCATATGAATTTCCAAAATTAGTGTTTTGCCTTACAAGGTTACAATAAAATCAATTTATTGTATTTGCACTTGCATAGACAATTCTTATACTTTTAATGCATCATGATGATAATTGATTGTCGGTTATGCCATAATAATCTAATTATTTTTTTATTCATTAAGTCATAACTCACCAAATTGCAATTATGTTTTTCATATACTGAAGCATAATGTTTGGGTACTTTGGAGCATAAAGTTTAGCATATAGACTTATAAAGCTTAGGCCATCGGTTGAATTCCAACTCTCTCTCTCTTTCTCTCTCTCTCTCTCTCTCCTTATGTCATGTACATATACTTAGATAGGAATCAGTTTATAGTCACTAGCCTTAAACATTGGTTAACATATATGTACATTAAATACATGTTGGATTGTGTATGAATGATGAGTTAACCTTTATGCATATGAATTTTTGGATATGAATGTCGTGATCCGTAAATGAAAATGATTAATACAGTAGGAGAGGAAAATAAGTTCACGCATGAAACTAGTTTTCTCATGGCCAACCTGGTGGAGAAGATGACATCCAACTTAGCTTAAAGATGTCCTATGAGTGAAACTTGTAACTCTACTCCTAGGCAGAAGAGGTGAAACCATAAGGAGCTAAGGGGCAATCCTCTAGGATCTATGGTAAAGCTATTAGCTCTCACTAACCTCGAGCCTTCCATGATAAAGAATGGTATTTGCCACCTCATAGAAGGGATGATGGCAATGAGAATCAAATGGCACCACATAGTGGTTGTCTCTATAGCAAGCCAATGATGCCCTATCAAGTATTTATTACTACCAATTCTATTAACCAACCTCACTTGTATGACAATATAGAGGGGTATCAAAGTGGGAACTTGAGGGGTAATCCCCAAGAGAGAACTAATCTAGTGATACAACCAATCCTACCAATGCCCTAAGTAGACATGGAGGCAATGAGGAACGCTGTGTAAAAGCTCTATGTACTTGGCCTTAGATAATCAGACCAACTAGAGTTTCATATGCCATACTCAAAAGTTATGAATATTCTTAGGTGGTATAGGATCCTTAACTTCATACTTTTGGTTAAAAAGGGAAATCCACCTTGGACCATATGGCAAGGTTCATCATTTAATAAGATGAATTGGCAAATTACGATAATTTTTCCTATTTCAAGTTGAGATTATTCTCCAACACTTTAACAGAATATGCCACTTTGCTTAGAAACTCAATTTATATATGGAAAGAGATAGAGAGGCAGTTTCATACCCAATTCTTTAGGGTTTAACCTAAAATTTGCATTGTATATTTATCCAGAGTGATACAGAGTGCAAAGGAAACTATTGATTTTATTATTGTTAGGTTTAAAAAGATAAGGAACATATGCAAAATCTATTTGATAGAGACTAAATTTGTGAAGATGGTATAAGAGGTCTGGATATCAACCTAAGTAAAAAATTTCAAGGCATGGAGTTTCGTGACTTTAATGAGCTAGCATCAAAGGTCATAGAGTATTAGGAACTACTAAATGAGGAGGATTAAAAGAGAAGAGCTACTATAGGCAGCTACTACTAAGTGCCTAATAATTTGAAGGTAGTAGTTATAGATCTATCCTCTACTAAGAACTGTGTTTGTTCATCCCTCATCAAAAAAGGTTCTAAATGCTTGAAGAAAGACATAGTCCACAAGTGTAACTCCACAGTAT
The DNA here is from genome assembly GCA_949677035.1 of Omphalea diandra. Lineage (NCBI taxonomy): Eukaryota > Viridiplantae > Streptophyta > Magnoliopsida > Malpighiales > Euphorbiaceae > Omphalea > Omphalea diandra. The sequence continues at coordinate 7,915 of CATIWR010558754.1, read as the reverse complement.
ACCTTCAATGTGTCCAAGATAAAAGAAATCTTTGATTTCTTGTTGAAAGAGGATTTTATCAAATTGCCAATGAACCGTAGGCTCCCAATAAAAGAGGAGCTCAAAGGAAGGGAAAACTATAAGTACCATAATCCTTATAAACATTTTATTAATACATGTTGAGCATTTTAGAATGTGGTGCAAGATAGGATAAATAAAGGAATATTGAAGATCCTTTAAAAGAAGGAAACTATGTTTGTGGATGAAGATCATTTCATTCCTATGGCAATAATAATTCTGTCACATTTGACTTGACAATACTGTTAAACGTCAAAAGATGGAAAGAAGGCCAATTGGATCTTAAGGAGATTCCCATTTCAAAGCCATTTAATAAGCAATAGATATAAACCTTTAGCACTCCCAAAGGTGGAACCTCATCCTTCTCTTAGGTTTGAAAGGAAATAGCCTAGGTTTGTGATTCCACCTCATTTTCAACCAAATTGGTAATGGCATAGGATACAACATAAGAAGTTCCTCATGCCATTGACCAAAACATAAAAGAAGAGACTCTTAAGGCAAAAAGTTGTGGAATACATGAGATAGGAGCAGAAAACCTAATTAGAATTGGAGAAATCTAGGCAGGAAAACCATAAGAGATGTTAATTTCATGGCCAGCTCGATGGACATGTTTTAATGGTGATCTTTCATTAGAAGAAACCTTTGTGGTAGGAAATGTTCCTATACCCTTTGGTTGTGCAAAATACATTCTTATTTTGCCATAAATGTTCAGATTTAGAAAGGTAGAGGAAGATCTCACAAAAATGGAAGGGATTCCAAACATTGAGGAGTAAGATTCACCCTTGGAAGAGGAAGATTGCTATAGTAGTGTGATAATTAAGGCCACTAGTGCTAACAAACTGAAATGGGTGATTTTTGAAAAGTCGATGGTAGAGATGATAAAGTACTTAGGGCCTTTATAGTGAAGGCACACCTAAATGAAAGGACAATGTTAAGGGTCATGGTAGACAATGAATCCATTATAAATGTGTTGCCACTCATAATTAGTTGTAATGGGAAAGATAGATGATGACTTGATAACAATAAGGGCCTTTGTTTCAACTTTCAATAGAGTTGCCACCAAGACTCTTAGAGTCCTACTCATCGAGATCACCATCAAGAGTAAGACCTCGTTATCTATTTTCTTTGTAGTTAAATCTTTAGGTAACTATAGCCTTTTGCTAGAGAGAAATTGGATTTGTGCTAATTGGTGTGTGCCATCTTCTCTATATTAATTTTTACTATTTTAGAAGGGAAATAATGTAAAAGTGGTTTGGTTAGATAAGCAGCCCTTATCTTTGTTTTCTGATGCAATGAAAGCAATATACTATGTTGTAAATTTTGGCCCAATCCAATTTGTGACTAGAAAAGAGAATGGTGATCCTACACAGGTTTACATGTTAAAGAACAAAACAAAGAATCAAGTGAAAGCCCTCGATAGTCATTGTGCCACACAAGCTTATATCTTATTCAATCATCAAAGAGATCAATGATGAGTAAGTACACAAAGGAAGAATTGGTACTAGCTACAGTCATAGCCACAAAGTATAAATTGTACATGTAACAAAGCTTTGATAGATTAGAGCTCGAAGCATTTCAGGATGTTCATGGTATTGAGGTGATTTTTAAGCAAGATCTATATATGGGAGCATAAGAATTACAACTTTATAACTTAGAAAGAGCACTTTTGAAGTTTGATAATTTCAAGCTGGAGGTGCATGATCCCATGGAAGAAGTTAATCTTAGCACACTTGAGGAGCCAAGAATTAATAAATCAACATGCTACTAGCTATAAAGCTGGAGAAGTTAATTAAAGAGGTATTAAATGACTTCAAAGAATGCTTTGCTTGGAGTTATGAGGAGATGACAGGACTGAGTAGAAATCTTATGGAGCACCGCATGCCCATCAAACCAGACTTTCATCTTTACAAACAACCACCAAAGAGGATGTCTAAGGAGATAAAGTTAAAAGTTAATGAAGAGATTAAAAAGTTATTGAAGGCAGGCTTCATAAGGCCTATAATGTATGCACAATGGGTTTTTAATGTAGTCTTTATGGTTAAAAGGAGCATAAAGCTTCGTGTTTACATGGAATCCAGGGATCTAAATGTTGCAACTCCTAAGGATATATATTTCATGCCAATAACTAATATGCTAGTTGACGTTGTTATAAAGAATGAATTACTATCCTTTATGGATGGTTTTTTATGATACAACTGGATCCTTATAACTAATGATGACATTTGAAAGACAACTTTTCATTATCCTAATGCTATTAATACATTTGAATTACTTATTATGTCATTTAGCTTGAAAAATATTAGAGCCATATACCAAAGGGCCATGAATGTTACATGACAATAGTTAGGCATTATATAGAGATAAACATTAATGATATCATGATGAAATCAAGAAAAAATATTAATCATGTAGAGCTTTTAAGGAAAAGCATTCAAAGAACGAAGGAGCATAAACTCAAGCTAAATCCATTGAAGTGCTAGTGTGCAAGCTAGCAATTTTCTAGGTTTTTAGTGCATTAAAAAGGCATTGAGGTGGACAATAGTAAGGAAAAAGCAACAATTAAAGCTAAGCCACCACAAAATAAAGACTCTAAAGTTTCCTTGGGTAGGTACATTATTTGTGGAGATTTATCTCTAACTTGGTAGAGAGAACTAAGGTGTTCTCAAGCATATGGAAGTTTAAATAGGTTAAGGAGTTCAAGTGGGAGCAATGTTACTAGGATGCCTTTGACAATATTAAGGAGTATCTCACTAAGCCTTTGATACCTACTCAAATTGTACCTTTTAATCACAAATGAGTCCATAAGTTATTTATCAGTGTAAAGTAATTCAGTAGCACATGAGCAAGTTGTATATTATTTGAATAGGCTCCTAACTCCTATAAAGGTAAAGTACTCTCCAATTTAGAAGTTATGCTTGACTTTCTATTTTTCTTGGATGAAGTTCAGGCACCATCTAATCAATTAAAGGGTGTACGCCATGTCTCAAACTGATATGATAGCGCACATATTGAATAGACTTTTAATTACTAGGAGGATTGGTAAGCAGTTCCTTGCTTTAACTAAATTCACCCTAATTTACTTTCCTAAAAAATTTATGAAAGAACATGCCCTCATAAATTTTCTAGCAAACCACCCCTCCTTAGACCTAGGAATGGAGAAAGATCTGGATCTATAAATGTATGGAGTAGAAAAGCAATTTAGATTTTCTAATTTGATGGATCAAGCACGGACAAGAGCTAAAGTGGTAATCACATCTATAATAAGAGCTAAAACAACCTTATCTTTCAATTTGGCATTTGAATGCACCAACAACAAGGCTGAATATGAAGCTTTGGTCATTGGATTGGATATCCTTCAAGAATTAGGAGATAAAAATGTACTAGTGATTGGAGATTCTTAACTAGTCTTCAAGCAGCTGATAAGGGAGTATAAGTTAATAGTGTTTTATTATCTCTATATTATACTACTATAGTTCATATTATTGATTCTTTTAACTACGTCCCATTCCTACATGTCCCTAAAGAGACTAATTGGGAGGTCGATGAGCTAGCTCAAATAGCTTCCAGGATAAGGATGAGATGAGCTAACCCATAATTCCATTATTATAGAGAAAAGAAATCACTTTTTTTATTACATAAAAAAGGCATTAACATGAAGTCTTTTAACATTGTTGCACCAATAGGGAATGATTAGAGGATAAAGCTAAAATAATTCTTGGATTGATCAAACACCAAGATGTCATATAGAGTTAAAGTCCAACCCTTGAACTTTATCCTTTTAGAAGGAGAGCTACACAGTAAAGGCTTTAACAATTTATTATTAAGGTGTTTAAAGTTCAGTAAAACAATAAAGGTGCTAAAGTAAGTTCACAAAAGGGTGTATGAAGCTCATCAAGTATAAATTAATATGAGGTTACTGCTAAGGAGACATGGTTATTATTTACCATTGATCCTAAAGGATTACATTAATTACTCCAAAGGATGTCAATAATTTCAGAGATACAGGAGCATTCAAAGAGTTCCAGCTATAGAGCTACATTTGATCATAAAACCATTAGCATCATTAAAGGGTCATAACTTTATTATTATGGCAACTGACTATTTCACCAAATGTGTGGAAGTAGTTCCTTTAAAAAAAGTGGAACATAATGATGTTATTTAGTTTATTAAGAAGAACCTCATCCATAGGCTCGGGATCCTAGAGTCCATCGCAACAAACTAAGGAACTATATTTACAGGAGAAAAAGTAAAGGATTTTGCAAAGGACTATGGTATCAAGCTGATAAGTCAACCCTATTTTACACTCAAGCGAATGGATATGCAAAAGCCTCAAATAAGATTCTTATTATAATTTTGGAGAAGATGCTAAAAGAGAACCTTATGGATTCGCACAAAATATTGTAAAAATGTTATGGGCTTACAGAACATCAAAAAAAGTTCTATTAGAATAAGTCCTTTCTCATTAATCTTTGGTTATGATGCAGTGATTCCATAGAGGTTGTGGTCTTATCCCTAAGGGTTGCAAGATAGAATGGATTGATGCTTGATAAATATAATCAAATGATGCTTATGAAGCTATAACAAGTAGATGAAGAAAGGCTACATGCATTGAATCGCTTGATGATTTAAAAGAATAAGGTGTCCAGAGCATATAATAAAAGGGTAAAAAGGAACAGTTTCAATGAAGGAGATCTTGTTTGGAAAATCATATTTCTCTTAAGAGCTAAAGACAGAGAATATGGAAAATGGTCCCTCAACTAGGAGGGTCCCTTTAAGATCCACTAAGTATTGGAAGGTAATGCATATTAGTTTTTAAGTGTACATGGGAGCCATATAAATAATTTATCAATGGGAATTTTTTAAAGACCTTTTATCTTGCCTATGGGAAATGTTGGAAAAGCAAATAGAAAAATAGCTTAATTGATCACGTGACCATACTAGGATCTCCAACCTGTAGCTAGAAAACCTTTAAAGACCTAGTTTTTAATTTAAAGCCACCATCATGACCACAATTTTCTTTCTGATGTAAGTAAGCTAATTAGCCACTTCAAAATAAAGATAATAGGTAGCATGACCACTATCTTAAATATTTATCTCTTCATTTTCATTTTATCTCTCAAAATCAAAATTCAATAATAATTCATCATCAAAAGGATCATCATTATCATCTCAACCATTAATGATGCAAAAACACATGGTTGCATGGTAAAAGAGTGGCAGGGATGCATGGGTTACAATGGTTCAATGGCATGGTTGCATGAATGCAATGCATGGCTATATGATGCCAAGTGATGAGTATAGTGCTTAATGGCTACATGTTAAATGATATGGCTACATGAAATAGGTTAAAATCGATTTCTCAAATTTCAAGATCATCATTCATCACACAGAAAATAAAAGAGTCCAAAGTAAGTGAAAACCACATTATTTCTAAAAGAATTAAGCAATGATGGTCTAATCATTAAAGTAATAAAATAAAATAAATTCCTATAATCTCAAAGGCATTAAGCCTAGAAGTATAAAAAAATCACTAATCTTTGAAGACAAGAAACAAGATAAAATGGTGGTCATCCTACTCCACTTGTTACCATAAGAGTCTTTTGCCTTTTGGGACTCCTCTAACTCTTTAGTATAAGTTTGGATTTGCATATACTTCACTTTCAAATTACTTCCTTTCTTTAAGGATCTTTTTATAGCCACATCACATAAACCCTTCATTTTTCTCCCTCCTTCAACAAATCTAATAATTTAGCTTCCTGGGTGGCTATCTCTACTTTTAGCTGTTAGAACGCCTCATACTCGTTTTAACATGGCTTTAGAGTTGGCTTAGGCTTTACTAGCCTTGGCCATAATGATATCATACTAACACTTATGAGCCCTAATGGATAACAATCTATCAAAAAGAATGGAAATGAAGGTGCTTTTCTTATTGGTACTAGAGAATATGGAGTATATCTTAAAGATGATATCATTAAGGAATGAGGAATCCTTTAATAAGGTAGTAACAGCATGAAAGGTAATAAGAAAAGACCACACCATTATATGTTGGTCCTCATTGAGGCTGAAAAGAGACAAGCTAAAGAGGTGTTGCAAATTAATCTTGGTCGAGTTGATGGCTGCCTTATAAAGGAATGATGGAATGAAACTCTAGTGTGGTGATGCCCTGGTGAGAAACTAAAGTCAAGTCTAGAGAGTGGGTCTTTACAGCCCACTATAGAAGAAATAGTTTGTAAAAAAATGCAAAGAACATAATAAGCAATAAAGAAAACTAAAAGCCATGAAAAAAAAAAAAAAGGAAAGTCATAGTACAAACCTGGAGAAGCACAATAATGAATTTCTCAGCACCTCTAGTGGACTTGATGTTAGCATGTAAACTCTCACTATAAAAACTACCTAACCCTAGAAGTCACCGACTACTAGAGCACCATAAAGGTGGGCCAACTTTAAATGGAGGAAGGCCATCAGATTTTATGGTACCATCATCACTGCCATCAGAATACACTAGTAAATTTAACACATGTATAGAGTCTTGTGGAGTATTTTTAAAAGGAAATGGCTATTGGATTCGACCATATCTCCTCACCTCCAAGCTTACTTAGGCCATTAGTTTCTTTAACTCTTTGGCAAAAGTAGCTTTTGGGAGCTTTCTTTATAGGCATCTCCCCCTTGTCTTTTTCAATAAAAGAAAAAAAGATTTGTGTTTCTTTTTAGGCCTTGGTGACAAAAACTCAAGGCCAATACATGTGATAAGATATGATGAGGTTAACAAGGTAAATACATACATATGAAAGTACAAATACTAAGGGAAATTGATCATATAGGCTAACATGTACTCAAAGGAATTTGGCACCAGCTCCCAAATCTATGCCTGCACTACTGAATAAAGGTAACAACATCCTCAGGCCTTACCTCAGCCACATGACAAGTGAGGGATAAATGCCTCTCCACCATTTAGGAGATTAAATCAATAGTAGTGTCTCTCATGAATGGAGAAGTAAGCAACGTCACTGAGAAGGATCACCAGGGCTACTCTAAATTATTAGCTTCATAAACATGGAAAATGTTAGACTAGGTTATTCAAACCTAAGTCAAAGCTCTCTTTTGATCTTAACAATATAGATTGAAAGTTCTAATGTCAATTTTAAGTGTTGACTCAGTTGAAGGAGCCTTGGTTGAAACACAGAGGAATTTACAATCTCAGTCGCACCTAAGACACAGTGATATCGTGACTGAGACTTTTGATAGTGGTTAGAACACAATGACAATATTTTCTTAAACAACCAATGGACAGTTGACATATGGATTAGCCGTTAAACACAAATGTGGCTTTTTTGCTGAGATTTTTTACTCCACAATGGAAATTCAAGGCCGCAAAATGGAAATAGTGACCGCGACTTCCGCCTGACAAGCATTTAATGAAAAATCTTTCTAACACATCTTGGAGATTTAGGGATAAATTTATAGTAATGTCTCTTTGGTGGATGTGAGCTATAAATACTCCACCAAACTGATGTTCATAAAAGAGAAGAACCATTAATAATGTCAAAACTCTTACAAAGTTAATTCTATACTTTAATTCCTTATTCTTTTATACATAGTTTGGTGTGAGCTTTAAACACCTTGTGTTGGGTTTGAGAGTGAGCCCTTGTATAGAAAACTCTTATTTAGGTTTGAGAGTAAGTCTTAGAAAACTCTTGTATAGATTTGAGTGTTAGCTTTGGGAAAACACTTGTAAGGTTTGGTGTGAGCCTAAACACTAGGTTGAGTGTAAGCCTTGGGAAAACACTTGTAAGGTTCGGTGTGAACGTAAACACTAAGTTAAGTGTGAGCTTGTAAAATACTAATGATTAAGTGAAAC
>CATIWR010558649.1:0-15322 GCA_949677035.1 Omphalea diandra | reverse complement strand
AGCCTTCGCTTGAGGGACAAAATAGGAAATAATGGCAACTAGTCTAGAAAACCCGGGAAAATTATCAAATTCCATAACCTTCCAGTGTCTCTTCCAATCTGTGTTATATAGTATAAAAGCACCGCTTCATCTCTATTTTTTTTTATCAGATCATCACTATCAAAAGATTATCGATTACTCCTGCTGCTCTGTTGTGAGACTGCTCTTTGTTACTCCTGCTGCTCTGTTGTGAGACTGCTCTTTGTTAAGTCTTTGGTGGGATATAAAATGGCGGATGTGCAGATGACGGATAGCGAGACAGAGACGTTTGCATTTCAAGCCGAGATAAACCAGCTTCTTAGTCTCATCATCAATACTTTCTATAGTAATAAAGAGATATTCCTTCGTGAACTCATCAGCAACGCCTCTGATGTAAGTTTTCACTTTTCTGTTCCTTTCACTTTCTTGGCTTCTTGTTTTTATTGAATTGGAGGAGTAGACGGCTAAATGGAACCAAGAAATGAAAAGGGTTTTCATGCTTTTTTTAGTTCTATATTACTTCTTGTTTTTATGTATACTGATGATAGTTTCGATTCTTGGAAGTTCTCAATTTTAATACTGTAGGCTTGGTTTCGTATATTGGTTTGATGTGGAGAAAACCAAGGAAATGTTAATCTTACATACTGTCCATTGTCATGTCCCTAAACGGAAACGTTTAACCAGAAAATTATTAGAAGGTTTTGATTAGGAGCCTTTCCTTTCTTTTATTGCTGTGTTTACTCATTAATTAGAGTTGTAGAATTTTGATTATTGAACAATTTGAATTTGGTTGGTATAGGCATTGGACAAGATCAGATTTGAGAGCTTGACTGATAAGACCAAGCTTGATTCTCAACCGGAGCTTTTTGTAAGGCTTGTGCCTGATAAGGTTAACAAGACCCTTTCTATCATTGATAGTGGTATTGGCATGACTAAAGCAGGTAAATAATTATTCCATTAATTAATTTGGATATTTATTTTTCTGTTTAATTTTGTTTTGAATATGGGGTTTTAATCAAAATTATAATGTTGTTTTAGATTTGGTGAACAATCTGGGTACAATAGCAAAGTCTGGTACAAAGGAATTTATGGAGGCATTACAGGCTGGGGCTGATGTGAGCATGATTGGGCAGTTTGGTGTCGGGTTTTACTCAGCTTATCTTGTTGCTGAAAAGGTGGTTGTGACTACAAAGCACAATGATGATGATCAATATGTTTGGGAGTCTCAGGCTGGAAGGTCTTTCACTGTTAGGAAGGATGTTGATGGAGAACCATTGGGTAGAGGAACCAAAATCACCCTCTTCCTTAAAGAAGACCAGGTAAAATTGACAAGAATCTGAATTTGGTAGCAATTTCTCGCGAGCATGATAAAGGCTTAGTTTCACCAACGAGCCATTGGTTTTATACTAGAGTCATCTACTGAGCTATGAGATTTTCAGTTCAAATCTTAGTCGGAACCAAATTGAACCTCCTTATATATATATATATTTTAAAAAAAAAAGGATATTTGAGCACTGTTAAATTATGTTGAAATACTAATAGACTATTTATTTGTTCAGCCTCAACATTTTGCTTTTGGGTTCTGGATTTCAATGCTTGAATAATAATTTACATCTGTCTTAATTAATATAATTGAAATGTGGGAAACCTGAGCTCTTTCCTTTATTTGTATAATGTGGTTTTAGTAATTGACATGGTTTTTTTTGTTTTTTTTTTTTTTTTTGTTTATTAATATGAGCTTGTTGGCGCAGTTGGAGTACCTAGAGGAGAGACGATTGAAGGACCTTGTGAGGAAGCACTCTGAATTCATCAACTATCCTATCTATCTCTGGACAGAGAAAACTGTTGAGAAAGAGGTTAGTGATGATGAGGAAGAGGAAACCAAGAAGGAAGAGGAAGGTGATGTGGAGGAGGTCGATGAGGACAAAGAAAAGGATTCGAAGAAGAAGAAGAAGGTTAAGGAGGTGACTCATGAGTGGGAACTTATCAACAAACAGAAACCAATTTGGATGCGGTAGCCCGAAGAGGTGACGAAGGAGGAGTATGCCTCCTTCTACAAGAGTCTTACTAATGACTGGGAGGATCCTCTAGCTTGGAAGCACTTCTCTGTCGAAGGGCAGCTTGAATTTAAGGCTCTACTGTTTGTTCCAAAAAGAGCTCCATTCGACCTTTTTGACACGAGAAAGAAACAAAACAATATCAAACTCTATGTCAGAAGAGTTTTTATTATGGATAACTGTGAAGAACTCATTCCTGAATATCTGGGATTTGTTAAGGGTGTTGTTGATTCTGATGACTTGCCGCTCAACATTTCTCGAGAAATGCTGCAGCAGAACAAGATTCTCAAGGTTATAAGAAAGAATTTGGTGAAGAAATGTATTGAGATGTTCAATGAAATAGCTGAGAATAAGGAGGACTATAACAAATTTTATGAAGCCTTTTCCAAAAATATCAAGTTGGGCATTCATGAAGACAGTCAAAATAGGGCGAAGCTTGCCGACTTGCTTAGATACTACTCCACCAAGAGTGGTGATGAGATGACGAGCTTTAAGGACTATGTCACAAGGATGAAGGAAGGTCAACAACATATCTACTACATCACTGGTGAAAGTAAGAAAGCTGTCGAGAACTCTCCGTTCCTTGAGAAGCTTAAGAAGAAAGGCTATGAAGTGCTATTCATGGTTGATGCAATTGATGAGTATGCTGTAACGCAGTTGAAGGAATATGATGGGAAGAAGCTAGTGTTTGCAACCAAGGAGGGGTTGCAGCTTGAAGAGTCAGAGGAGGAGAAGCAGAAGAAGGAAGAAAAGAAAAAATCTTCTGAGAATTTGTGCAAGACGATTAAAGAAATACATGGAGATAGGGTGGAGAAAGTGGTGGTGTCTGATAGAATTGTGGACTCTCCTTGCTGCTTGGTTACTGGTGAGTATGGATGGACTGCTAATATGGAAAGGATAATGAAAGCACAGGCTTTAAGAGACAACAGCATGAGTGCTTACATGTCTAGCAAGAAAACCATGGAAATCAATCCAGATAATCCACTAATGGAGGAGCTACGGAAGAGGGCTGAGGCTGATAAGAATGACAAATCAGTGAAGGACTTGGTGCTGTTGCTTTATGAGACTGCTCTTCTGACTTCGGGTCTCAGTCTTGATGATCCTAATACATTTGCAGCAAGGATACACAGGATGTTGAAGTTGGGTCTGGGAATTGATGAGTATGAGACTGGTAGAGATGACGCTGAGATGTCCGCATTGGAGGAAGAAGGAAATGTGGAGAGCAAGATGGAGGAAGTAGACTAGAGAAGTACCTATAAAGTGTAGAACAGACAATGGGTTTACGTCAGAGAAGAAATAAGATATGCTAGTAGTGTGCAAGTGATCAGATCTGTCAGTCTTTGGTTTACTCATGTCATTTGTGAAACCTTCTCTAGTACTTTGATTTACTGTTGTTTTGATGCCTTTCTTTCTTTTTCTTTTTTCTCCCCCCTTTTTCGGGTTTGTAGTTTGTTGTGAGCAGCTCTATATTACTTGTATCAATAAAATTAGTTAGGTTGCATATAAGAAGTAGCCAGCCAAGCTTCTTTTCTGAATTATTGGATGTGGAAAGATAAGGTTGCAGTGCAGAAGCAACTTTCAGTTATTAGTGTTGGCCGTTAGTTGCAAGAGAGAGCAGCTCAAAGTTTGCATTAGGCCAAGTTGAGTGAAAGAGGCCAAAACACCACCTGGTTAGAAACGAGAAGTGAATTACATCCATTACCTTTTTGTTTACTTAAACAATCAGTTAGCTTGATAATGGTGATGCTTAAAATTGATGTGGGAATTCGTCCTGATTTAGATGAGAGCCAAACTTCTCCTGGGATGTCATATCGTCTTTCATCTGAAGAGGGTAATGTTATTTATGTCCAAAATGATAGCATGTACAAATTCTAGGCCAATTGATATGTATAACTCCAATGCCAATGAGCACGACCACTGAAGCAAAAAAAAGACGCGAGAAACTGGAAACTACCACTGGAAACAAAACTTAAGAAGTCAATTAATCAGTAATAATAAATGCCGGATAAAACAATCCAAAACCAATAAAAAATAATGAACACAGTTATTTAACTCAACAAAACTCATAGATTCAAAGTTTCAATTATGAAGAAAATGGAGTCATATTTAATGAAGGAATTGGATTTACAACCAAAACAATGGCATAAAACCAAATGTAATCCAAAGAATCCAAGTGAAAAGAAGAAAACATGAAACAAAGTAGCAAAAGTAAGGGCACGTTTTCTCATTTTGGACTTGTTCCATTTATCGTTGTATTTGATTAGTATTTTTAACTTTTAGGATATTTTACTACATTATCTCGAGACACCATTTCTTGCAAAATAGCTTGGTACACTGATTCGTGTCCGAGAAAAACAGGTGAACAATTAGCTATAATTTTTGTTTTGAAATTTCGAATTTGGTTTAGGCTCTATTTTTACAAGGTATAAGATAGAATGCAAAAAAAAAGAAAGCCGTTTTACGACAGCTCTGCGCTAAGAGGTCGCGAGTATTACATCTATAACTTGGCATTTATTTTACCTTTGTCTTTCATACTTTTCTTTTGGTATTATATCGTTTGAGAAAGTTACGTTTTGTAGTTTTTAACAATAATTGGAAGCTGTTGATTGATTTTCCTGCTGTTTCATATGTGCAATGTAATGGGTATATTGATTCTTCTCAAGATATTTTTAAGTTTGTGTTGAATTTAGGGGTCTTAATGTTTAATGTTTATACATACAGACAGGGAAGGGACAAGTCGCACCAAGGGGTGATAATATTTTCGCATTTTTTTATAGGTTTTTTATGGAAATTATAGTAGTTTTTTCGTTTGCTCTTGAAATTTGTGGCTATTTTGAAGTATTCTACGTAATTTTTCATTAATGAATTGTCGGTTTTCGTACCCTGTTGCATATCAGCTAACTTCTTTACGTATAATCATCACTTTAAGGATGTAATTTTCTTCAAAGAAACTAGCAAAAAATTTAATGCGGCATAAATTGGTCATCTGATCATGGAAATGATATTAATAAATGTAAAAGAAAAAAAAAATACTGCATGAAAATGAGTTGAATCCACTCTCATACTAAACGCATTCTTGTTCCAACAAGCATACACAGACTGCAAAATTCAGTAACGAGCATCATTGCATCTGCACAGCTGTATGATATAATGGCATATTTTTCAATATCGACTACGTACTTGTGCTCTATTTATACTTTATTTATGACCAATCTTTTAAAAATAAACATCCAATCCAATGCTAATGAACAAACAAATTTACAACCCAATTTGTGTCCTGATGCGTATCAACAAACGAGATAAATTGAAACAGAACTGATTTTTTTTTTTTTTTTTTCCTCAAAGCCCAAATGAAAGATAGCAATTCAATTCGGCAACAGAATTTGGAACAAAAGCGATCAAGGAAAACATCTCTGAACATAAGAATTTCATGGCACAAAGAGCATAAATCAACATGGAAAAAAAAAATGCAGTGCAATGACAATAAATCGACTCATCCAGAGTACAGGAACCAAAATTTTATGAACTGAACTTTCCGAAACAACAATATCCAACACTAATCTGTAACTGCTGACCACTAGTATAAACTCCTAAAATGCAGGAAATCATATTGCATCTTGCCTGGAATTCAAACAGTCGGGAAAGAATCACTCCCTTAAGAGAGATTAGAGCTAGCAGGCCCTGCACCAAAACCACCAGCACCACGACCAAAACCAGATCTTCCACCACCGCCCAGCATTTTCAAGACAACAACAAATAATCTTATGCAACAGATAGCAAGAAGTAATGACTGTTTCAATTGACCCAACCATTTCAACTACGGAAAAAAAGGCAAACTATCCAGATTGTTGAAATAAGATAAGTCTAGGAGGACAAACAATGGTTGTACAGAAAATTTCGATTAAAAGGGCACTCAATCATTTAAAACAGAACAGATTTTTTTTTTTTTTTAATCATTGCCTATCCAAAAAAGTGGACAAAATATCACAAATGATAAAGCATTGTGCATAACCTCAATGGATTGTTCAAAATCTAGTCAGCACCATCCAACTCTCATTGCTTAAAGTTAGTTCAGACAAGTCCACAAAAAGATGCAAAAGTATGTCAAAAAGACAACCCTAAAAACCAGACACTAATAGTATTTGCTGTCAACCTGAGCAATCTATACAAGAAATAAAAAAGAAAATCAACCAGTAAAAAAGAGGCAAATGAACAATTTTTTTCCCTTAAAAAATGACGTACAATATCAAGGAATAAAATAGAGAAAAGGTCAATATATCATGAAATTACCCCATAAGTAGGTCTGTAATCAGCAGAGGCACCACCCTTGTCACCAAAATCACCACCAGATCCACGGGGTCCTCCACGGTACCCATCCCGATCACCACCAAATCTCCTCTCTCCATCAAAGCGAGAAGGACCACTAATATAAAGCAACATACAGAAATCATGTCACAGATTATTACAGAAACAAGCCACAACAAACATAAAACAGGATAAAACTACATGAAAATGCAGGCAAATAAAGTACCATGGGCGATCGCCTGGTGGGCCTCCCATAAGCCTACCAACAGGCTTGCTTTGCTTCTTCAGTGTAGCAGGCACTATTTCAGATGGCAAATTCAGGTAAGTTCTAAGGAACTCAATACCATCATTGGTGAGGTGCCAGCAGTAGTGCATCCAAGCAAAGGTCTCACGAACGTACTCCTTTGACTTGAAGCTCTGCATTAGCTTGATAACCTGTAGATTTGGCACATCGATGTTTGGGTGCTTTGCAATAGTGAAATCTTTTTTCGCATATACAACACTCCCTCTAATAAAAACCAAAGAAAAAAGCCAAATGAAATCTACCATCAAGTAGCACTCATTTGCACAAGCATATAACACAAATATTGCGAGCGCAAATGTGTCTACAAAATCAAATATGTAGAGGCCATATTCATTCAGCTTGAGGAGTGAAAATCTTCGAAAAGTAAAATTTAATGATTACCATCACATTCGTTATCTAACCATTTAAAATTTCAAATTAGAATAAGATTCTTTGGGTTTAGATATCCATTTCTTACACAAACCATGTACCTCCTAGCATTTAGGCCGTTGTTTGGCTAGCAAAGAATCTAAATTTTTTTCTATGACACTCTTATGACTTGAAATTTTATTGAAAAGTCATCTATTTTAAAGTACAAGTTACATTACCATCAAATTTCATTTATAATTAGTAAAAAATTAAACCTAGTTCACAATTCGTTGGATCTAATTTATTATTTCTATAACTTGCACAGTTATACACACTATAATTCATGCTGAAACATAAATAAAACTCAAAAAGCTATTCTTAATTTATAATTAAAAACTCAGTTTCCAACTACACTTATAAATTCCATATAGAAAGAGACCATAGAAGATGTATTTGCATATCTCGCGGCGGTTTTTCTCTGGAATGATCTGCAAACAGATGCATTGTTAAGTTAAATCATAGCATTTGAGAATGGAAAAAAAAAGTACTTAATCAGAAAGGGACAAGCGCTACCATGGTTCACTGTGGCAATGACTATGAGCCATACGAGTCGGCAACCGATGGTAATGTCGAGTGTGAGGTTTAGCGCTTCCGTTATCGCTTGATTGGAGATACCCTAATGCTTTTTCTTTCTGTAAATTTATACGCTGTTTTCGGGCTCTTTCTGGGCTTTCTTCTTGGGCCTCCAGATTGTCTTGTAGTCATATGCCTTCGAATGTATAATTTTTTTTTTTTAAAGAAAGAATACAATTTAATCTTGATGTAAAATGATTTCATTTATTAAAGATAGTCTCAACTTAATTTTTTTTTTAAATATATCGACACAAACACATTAACGCTTGATTGGAGGGATTTAGATGATAACTTTTAAAAATTTTATGAATTTATTTAAAATTTATATTTTATTGAAAAAATAGTCAAAATCTATAGATTTTTAAAATTCTAACATTTATCACAAAATATTCACAATCTTTAAAAGTCAGTCTCATCTTAAAATCCCTCATTGAAAATAGAATTTCAAAAAATTTAATATTTTAATGAATGAGGAATTTTATAATTAAATTTTTTATTACAAAAATATTTTAAATCTATCAATTTATCACATATACCAAATAAATGAAACATTACAAATCTATTGATTTTAAAATTTATATAATCTATGGATTTTAACATTTTTAAATTTTAATGAAATTCATGAATTTAAAAATTTAAATGAGATCTTTTGAATCAGTAATTTAATTTGGGTCTTATTTGACACAAAAGTACTTGGTTTAAAGAAGTAACTTTCTAGAAAGTAATATCTCCTAAGAAGTTGTTTTGGATTTTATATTATTTAATTTGTATAATTTTTTCTGTGAAATATACTAAAATTATATTTGATTCATTCATTAACTTTTAAGAAAGTATATTATAAAATATTATTTTATCCCTAATCTATTAATAAATAGTTCTATCCCATTAAATAATCCATTTAAATAAATAATTATAAAATAATTTATAAAATGCCTTTCAACTTATTTTAAAAAATTATACTTACTGATCCCTTTTATCAATAAGTTACTTCCTGCACATTAAAAAAGTTGAGTTATATATATATACACATTTTTTTTGAAGTAAACAAAATCTCCTCAAAATCAACTTGGAAAGAACATGGCAAAGAAAATATTTGTAAGCAAACTTTAATTTAATATTTATTTCTCTAACAATAGAAGCAAAATGTTTATGGAATGTACGTTATAACCTAACAGTTTGATGTCTTTAGAGCTCGAATCTTCAAACCAATTTTAATTAGTCTATACATTTTTTTTTTTTTGTGTATAAAATAACGGTATCTTATCATGAAAAATATTTTAGTTTTAGTTGTGCTTTTATTTAACGTCCGAATAATAATCAATTTATTGAAAAAGCAATAAGTGTATTAAAGCATATACTATATGTACATGATTTCATGAACACGTAACATTCTTGTCTTCAAGTTAGTTGCTTCAGAAAGTGGTAAAGCACCGCCATGTAGCTAGGCTAGCTAGCACAAAAGAGACATTACATAAAATTTTCAGATAAGACTGAGAGATTAGACTCTTAATTTCTTTCAAAACAACAGTTAATTAAACAGACAACATACCAACCGTTTAAGTTCTCCATAATCTTCTTTTCTCTGCAAACACTTTTTGTCATATCACTTACTATAGCAGCCGACCAAAGGTAAGCTAGTTGCTGCTATACGTCATATCTATTTGTTAGCCTAGCTAACTAATGAACAATATGGACACTATAAAATTGAACTTTTTCTACGGATATCTATGGAGCTTTATGATAGAAAGAGCTGGATTTCGCTTCACACTAAAAGATTTAGGCAATATGCACCCACATTATTTAGTTTTTGGACAAGATTCTTCAAAGTTCACCCAAATTTTAATTAAGTGCAGAAAAAAATTTCTAAGATAAAGTTCTAATATTATATTAGCAACTTTTTTCAATTACGGATGAGTCACTAAAGAGAGTGACCATTCTATGTAACCACTTCACTGAAGGAGAGAGAGAGAGAGAGAGAGCTACCATTCCATTGAAATGATAGAGTCATGGTATTTCTAGGCATAAATTAATGTACGTATTGCTGAGGGAATCCCTTTTATATATATATATATATAGAGAGAGAGAGAGAGAGAGTTACAAGAGCTTTGGATAAAGAGAAATGAGTATAACATTTTAAACTCATTCTTTAATCCTTAACACCTATTTGGTTTGACTAGACTGATAATTTTGTACATAATCTGATTAAATAATATGATACATAATTAAATAAGTTTGAATTTGTTATATAATAGGTTTAGACCATAAATGAGTCATGATAAAAAAAAGTAAGTTTAAACAAATTAATAAGTTAATGGGTTAAACATGATTATATAATCGGATTAATTGGTTAATATATAATATACAACACAAATATAAACATTAAAATATGATTTTAAATAAATATGATTATATATAAAAAAAATACATTTAAATTTAACCTTATATTTATTTAGATTTTTAATATTTAGTCTTATTTTTTCAATATATAAATATTTTTTGTTAAAATTAAATATTTTTAATTTTTATATGTTTTTAGATTAAACGTATATTTTCGTTTCATAACACATTAGTGACACGTTAATAACACAATTAATTGAATGAATTATATAAGGTTTGTGTCATGTAAAATGTTTCATAAATATGTTCATGTTAGGTTAAGGAACTTGACACAATTAATTAAATGAGTTGAATATTTATGTGTTATACACGTATTTCAATGTAACACAATTAAACACAACACAAATTGACACCCCTAGATTTGACATTAAAGTTTGAAATTAGAAAGGAATTAGAGCTATTCACTCTGTTATTTTTGTTCATTAATAAATATTTACATGAAATTGGATATAATCTTAACTTAAAATTTATAAATTTATGAACCATACTCTTACTTTTTTATTTATATAAAAAAGATACTTTATATATATATACCCTTCCTTAAATGTAATGGACATATATATGTAACCTCGTATAAGTAAAACTTATATATTTGTTTAACACAACTCTAATCGTCATTCAATTTTTAGTTGACGATGATTATTAAATTATAAAAAATTACAGTCTTATTAGTTTATTGACTAATTAGATTGTTTTTAGATTTTTTTAAAAAAATTTACTATCATAGACTATGTATTTTAAATTATTAATATGTTATAGTTATATAGTGCTTTTTTAAAATAATTATTTAGTACTATTAAATAATATTTTATATTTCATATTAGATTGATCACTGTGATATATTTATAATTATTTAATATTTATAATTAATATTTATATTTCATATTAAATTGATCATTAGGAAAATTTTATTACATGAGACACTTTTTCGTGCAAATTAATTAAATAAATATATAATTTTATTAGGAGTATGATAGTAATTTAAGTTAATTTTTTTTTGAACTATCCTATATATAAACCAACATGTTAATTTTGAATTTTTAGAAAAAAATTTTATATCCTATTAAACACAAGAATTCTTGTCTTCTTAGAATTATTTACATAAAAATGTACTTTTCAGGCTAAATTTTGATAACCAAACATCTCCGAATAGTGCTAATAAAATTGAATCAAGCATATAATAATTTGGATTTTCAAAAATAGATAATATTGAATCATATATTAAGCATTTAAAAAAATTATGTATTAAGCATATTAATCATTAATGCTATAATAATTTTATTAAAAAATGGAATAATAAATTAGTTGTCAATAATCATAGTAAAATTAAAATCATTGATAAATAAATATTGTTATTTATATATAAATTTAAGGATATATTAGTCCTTTTATTTATGAAAGTAAAACCTACTCATGAGAAATTCTAAATTATATATATTTTTTAAATTACAATAATTAGGTAGTTTATTAGCTACCGTGTGTGTGTGTGTATATATATATATATATATATACACTCTAAAGAAACAAAAAAAGCAATCGTTAAATTTTTTTTTTTTTGAAAGTGAGTATTGTTCAAAGCCAGATAGATACAGTTAATGGTGAGTAACGAAATATATAAATGAAAAATTGAAATGATAATAAAGGTAATTTTGTACTTCCAAAGTACCATGATCTCAGATTTAAATAGATAAACATCTATTTATTTATAACATTTCCAAAAATAATGAACCTTAAAATAAAATTATTGTTTTCCTTTCCCCTTTGCCTAATAGGCTTCAAACATTATTGCACCAAAAGTAAATTACTCGCTACTTCAGACCATATGACTTTTTAACCGCAGCTTAATTAAATTCAATAATGTTATAAATAAAACATAAATCTATAGTGGAACTAGAGTAATAAATTAATGGGAGCTAAATGATAGTCTTTTGAAGTGCGTCTACCAAAGCACATGGGATCTTCAATTCTCATTATTTGTTAAGTATATCATTGAAATTGTTGTTCTTGCGATAATTATTATTAGTGTTAGTGGATGGTTAACTAGAATTTGAATCAAAATGATGATGAAACATTATGAGAACCAAATTGCTTAAATTGATCAACTATGCAAATGAGTGAATGACCTCTGCAAGAAAATTGAACAAGGACGATATATACTAACAATGAATATTAATTTCAGGTTGATAATGGTTAAAATATAGTAATCATCATTTGAAACTTTGACACATACGCACAAGACATCATTATTAGCCTTCCTTAATTAACATGAAATGCATAATAATATTCAACTTGCCTTTGAAAATATTTTGCCTCCTTTAACGTAATTTTCTTTTGAATGCTTGATAGCTAGCATGTTACTTTTATATAAAGATTTCTTATATTAATATACTGTTTAAATCTAATTAATAAGTTATTTCATCTGCATGTGTAAATCACCATCATTCTCAATAGTATGTTAGTCATGATCAATAATCAATAGAAGAAATTATTGACCCTATTTGAAATTCAATTCAAATTTATTTAAAAAAAGTTTATTCAAATTCAATCCAAATAAAAAAATCTAAAATGACACGAATCTAAAAGTTTTAATCTCAAATTTGATCTGACTTTAATCTAATATGTAAATAAATGTAAATTGATCCAGCTGTAATTGATATGAATTGAACCGAATTTGATTTTTTTTTATAACCAAGTCTGAATTAAATTATTAAAAAATTTTAAAATTAAAATAATATTTATTTAGTTATTTAAAAATAAAATTATGAGTTATTTGTAACTAAAAGATTACCCAAATTTCTTATTATACATTATTTTGATGATTCGATCTGACCTACTGAGAACTCCAAACCAGTCTACTCGACCTATTCTACCTCTAAATAAAATTATCTACTTGAGTAGCTCCTAAGAGATTGTACTAGCAATATATTTTAGATAAACATGATAGATCATATTAACATTATCTACACTTTAATCTAGTTATATGATTTTTATTAAAAATATATAAATTAATGATATATTATTATTTGTAAAAACAAATCTTAACCATATAATTTAGATTTAATGATTAATATCTTACAATATGACCAGTATGCTTATGAAAATATAAGTATATCTCAATCCATTTAAGATAGTAATTGTCTAAAAAAAACCATTGAGTATACCAAAAAAAATAAAAAATCATGGTCTTATAATTTGTCTTTTAATTTACACTTATGCAGAGATTGCAAATTCAATTTGCAGTTGCAGCCAAGTTCACCCCAAAGAAAAGATTACACTTGTTTGGTATTTTCCCTTGTTTTCTCCTTTTCACTCTCAAAGCATGTCATAAGTAAGATATACATAGAAAACTGGGAATCCACCAGGTTTGTTATTTAAAAATAAGGCTCAAAAAATTGGAATTATAGAAGGAGAAGATGTAAAACCATTAAGTAACACCATTGATCACCACCGAGAACAATTTAACAAAGTGAAGAATTGAAAGGTTAACTCAGAGATCACCATATCATTATCTTATCAAACTCTTTGCCGGTTGTCGCATTGCTTTTTATTCTTTCCTCTTCTGTCTCCAAACACCAAGAAAACATTTTTGCATGCATACTTATATAATCGAATTTCCCCACAATTTCAGTCTCATCACCACCAAAGGGAAGTTAATTATATAAAAAAGAAAAAGGGTGTAAAATGGTAGAAAAGTAATTAACAAACTGCCTTCAAATGCCTTGAACCATTTGGAAAGCTCTATAGAAAAATCACCATCATAAATATAACCTTATAATAGTTATAGAGATGAAGGGAAAGAGGAGAGTGTAGCTCCCATACTTGATGAAGTTGGTGCAAGTTCTTCGCCACCAAGTGATCCTTCAACATTGTCCCAAAATAAAAAGTTTGGACATTGTTGGGATTCAACCCATTCATTTAGGTCTTGCCTTTGTAAGCACCCTAATGCCATCTCTCCTTCCTCATCCATGCTACAAGATTGCATTTCTATGGGCACCATGTTCTCCATATTCTCAAGCAACGGTGGCAAGTAATTAGTATCCATTCTCATACTAAAAGTAGCCTGAAGATGATGAGGAGGAAGGGCTTGAACTTGATGGTGGTGGTGGTTTGAATTCCATGTTTCTGTGTTCAAGCTTGCCGATTCATGATAAAGCTCCCTATCCGCAATCCCATTGAGTGTAGTAGTAGTAGTAGTAGCACTAGTGTCAAACATAAATAAGGGAGTAGAAGATGAAAATAGGGTTTCTTGAACCTGATGATGAGATCTTGTTGCCAACTCTTGGTGCACTAAATCTAGTTGGTTTGAGCCATAATTTATGTGCGAATGATCGCCACTGCTTGTTGCAATAGTTGTGGTTGGAGTTGCTGAAGTTTTTCTTATCTTCTTTTTGATCCATGAATTCCAATAGTTCTTTATCTCGTTGTCTGTTCTTCCAGGCAAGTGACTTGCTATATGAGCCCATCTGCACAATTTCATACATATGCTAGTTAATTAGAACAAATTCAGCTAGTTAAAGTGTCTAATTAATTAGTTAGAGAAGGAGTAATTTAGAAGTGAACACAAACTCAATTGAGTATAGTTTAGAGAAAATATTATATTATATAAACAAGAAGGAAAGTGATGGAGTTGAATATGTATAGACATGTATACTGAAAACGTATATCACAACCTCTGATATCGCCTAATGCAGTTGATAGCTGCCTAAGGAACCAATTCAACAATGGGGATTTTGCTTCTTGTGAATATTTAAAAGAAATTTTATTAGAAACGTTCACATGCCAAACTTAAATTTCAAGTAATCTTTAAACAAATCAAGTTAGAATAGAAAATTAGAAACCAATTCTTCCATATGTATGCATGGCGTCCTAATCCCAAGCATCTTGCTAATCCTTCCAACAAAGAAGGAAAAAAAAATATTGGAAAAATCACCAGATTATTTATTTATTTATTTAGTTTGAATGGAGAAGAAGAAACAAAGAAAAAAGGAAATGAAGAATCCTAGCTATAGTTTAAAGATACTTGCACTAATTTGCAACACAGATTAAAATGAAAATGAAGTTGGAGTAATTAGAGTATACATAGATAATTAAGAAACTAAACCTGTTCCCAACAACTCCATGAAGGCTAATAATCAACTTCTCCTCCTCTGGGGTAAACCTTCCTCTCCTAATATCAGGCCTCAAATAATTAATCCACCTCAAACGACAGCTCTTGCCACATCTTTGAAGCCCTAAACCAAATTTTATCCCCAAAAAAGAA